>PVJC01006181.1:0-55965 GCA_004026665.1 Murina feae | reverse complement strand
TATGAACAACAAATACATATCTATCAACAAGGGAACATAAAAATCAAGTGAATAAAAAAATCAGATGAACAGAATAAACTGGTGAATAGAATAGAATCAGAGGCATAGAAAGGGAGTGGACTGACAATTTTTGGAGGGGGGAAAAGGGTGTTGGGGGTGCGGGAAGAGACTGGACAATAATCATACACCTATGGATGAGAACAGTGAAGGGGAGGGGGTAAGGACAGAGGGTGGGATGGGAACTTGGAGGAGGGGAGCTATGGGGGGGAAAAAAAGAACTGTAATAATCTGAACAATAAATATTTTTAAAAAAAATAAGCGCCAGGTAACAAGTACCAGACAATAAGCACCAGGCTACCAGCACCAGGTAGCAAGTAACAATGTGGGCCCTGAGGGAGGGGGCGAGAATGAGTAGAGAAGTCTCTGCATGGTGCAGGTACACAGGGAAACTGAGGGTAGAGAAGGATCATGGAGAACCATCTGGCCTCCCAGGCCCTTCCCTTAGCACATGGTGATGCTATTCAATGGAACAAGTAGAAAGAGAGTCAAGGCTTAGCCAACCCGCACAACACTGTCGGCCATCTTGACCTAATTGGATTTACACAACATTCCAAACAATGACGTCAGAATGCACATCCTTTACAAGTGCCCATGGAATCGTCGCCAAGATCACCCATAAAACAGACTTCGACTGATTTATACTAATTGAAATCATAGGAAGTATGATCTCAGACCACAATGGAATTTCACTAGAAATAGACAACAGAAAGATATCCAGAGAATCCCCAAGTATCTGAACATAGTGGACCATGCTTCCAAGGAAGCCATGAGCCCACAAAGTCACGTGGGAATTAGAAAATATTTTGAACAGAATTAAAATGAAAACAAAACATATAAAATGTGTGGAATGCACCTAAGGCAGCACTAACGGAAAATTATAGCATAAAGTGATCATATCAGAAAACGGAAAAAGTTCTCACTGGAGGGAAACGGATAGCTTAACCATCTTGACCATCCCAATACATTTCCTTGTCTTCAATGTTTTGTGACTTTTAGAGTAGAGATCTTTCATGCCTTTCACCATAAAGTTTTGAGTTTCCAAAGAAAGACATGACATCTGAGCATAAGGTAGAGCTTTCAGTTTTATTAGGGGTATATTCCAAATCAAATAAAGAAATAGTTTTACTTATTTTATCAACAAATGTTTAAATAACCACTAAAAAGTGGTGGTGGTGGTGGGGGGCGGGGATGAGGGTGGGAATACTGTTAGTTGCTACTTACCCAAGAGGCAGATCTAATTATTAGCTCCTCAAAGGTAAAAGAATGTCTCTTTGGCTGGATTTGAACAACCCTTCACAGATTTCCCCACCCCAATGGGACGCTCATAAAAGCATGTTAAGATGCATTATATCTCTTAGCCCAATCCTATGTGACCTTCAAGACTCAACCTTGTCTATGAATCATCTCTGATGACAACCTGCCACCACGCTGAGCTACAACCTTACTATGTCTCCCATGGTAACTCGTGTTTGCCGTCACCTTAACTCGTGCTTCGCCTTGCTGGGCTGTGTGTAAAAGAGGCCTAAAACACAGGGGCTCCGCGCACACGCGTTCCCTCCCTCACAGAAAGAACGTCTGAAGGAAGGCATGGAGGCTTGGTGGAACACAGCCATCCAATCTCTTCTTTCTGCTCTGACATCCTCATTGCATGGCTTCACCCTCAAGGTCACCACATGATCCCACACGGCAGCAGGCAAGGCCGCCTCTGTCCACACTGCAGACACCAGCAGGGGCCTCGGTCCCACAAGTGGCCCTCTCTTTATGCAGTTTTTTTAGACGTCCCACCAGAACTTCCATTTCCACCCCATTGGCCAGAAGCTAACGCAGGGACCACGCCCCGGTAAAGAGGCCTGAGAGGTATAGTCTTTTTCCTGGTAAGAATGTTCCCAGCGAAGAGGCAGGATTCTGTTACTACTGAAGGAGGAAATGGATATGGACAGGCAGCTGGAAATTCCTGCCAACCGCACTTAACACACCATAACTGCCTGGCTGTCTGTTCCTATTAAAAGAATGTGTACCCGAGGGCCTGGTGCAGGGCCTGGCATACAGTAGGCACATAAAAGAATTTTTTAAATTTTCATATTAAAGTTTATCACATACACCTGAGTGCACTAATCAATCGTAAATGTACATTGGTACACAGTTCAATGAATTTTTGCATACGAATACACCCATGTAACCAACACCCAAGTCAAGATGTACATTGCCTCTCCCTGTTCCAGAAGGTTCCTTCCTGCCCCTTACCAGTCCACTCCTCCATCGTAACCACTATTCTGACTTTTCTCGCCTCAATTCGTTTTGCCTATTCTTTTTTTAAAAATATATTTTATTGATTTTTTACAGAGAGGAAAGGAGAAGAATAGAGAGTTAGAAACAATGATCAGATGCCTCTTGCACACCCCCTACCGGGGATGTGCCCACAACCAAGGTACATGCCCTTGACCGGAATCAAACCTGGGACCCTTCAGTCCGCAGGCCGACGCTCTATCTACTGAGCCAAACCAGTTAGGGCTGTTTTGCCTGTTCTTGAACCTCATGTAAAGAAAACATATGGCATTCAACATTTTAACCAACTAGCGGTTTCTAGGAATTGCAACGATCCAACCCAGGTTTTCTGGGTTAGGCTTCATTTCAAATGGGCTGTTGTAATAAAAACATTCTCACTTTCTGGAATATTGGGTCTCTAACTGACATGCCCGATGCTGTCCCCAGATGTTAGATAGTTCCATTCCCTGTGGCCTGCAGTGCTTTCCATCCAAGCTCTCATCTGTCTCCCTTTGAAGCCGCCTCCATCGATGCCTCCTGCTGCCGTCCCAGGTGTGCAGGGCCCTCGCTGTCCCCAGCTGTGACCGGGACAGTGATGACAGTGGCACATAAAAAGAAGTTGGCCACGGAGACAAGCACACTCGAGGCCAGCCATCTGGAGCAACTGCCGCTGGCCCGGTGTGATGCTGCGCGTGGTCCAAGGAGCCCAGCTGGAGGATTCTCTGCCTCTGCCACCCCCAGGAAGCATCCCTCCTCGCTGGCAGTCAGCTTGCTCTCTACTGGTCAGAAACAGAAACTCGGGCTCAGATTTGTTCACCAGGCCCAGCAGGACATGGAGAAAGCTTGGCAGAAACAGGAGCAGCAGACAAAAGGCTGTCGCAGCTGGGTTTGATGGGAAGACAGCGCTGTGCCCTTGCATTGGAAAATGACCCCATTCTTCCTGGAAGCCACTGCAGAAAGTTTGTCCTGCCTTGCATCAGCCTCTGGCTAAAACCAGGAAGTTGAATGGGATGAGGGGGAGGGAGGGGGAAAACAGGAGGGGCAGGGGACAGAGAGGATGCGCCACAGTGAGGATGCAATCATTCGTGTTAAGGTGGGGAATGGGACATGCGGGAATGATGGCATTGCAACCAGGGTGCCATCTTCCCTTCAGCTCTGGGTTATCCGCGTGGCCCCACATGCCCCCAGAGGACAAATCTCAACCCCTAGCCTGCAGGTCTGGAGGTCCTGGGTGATTTCTGAGAGGCAGCTCGAGCCATGACCAGGGTGGAATGGGAAATGCTGGTCTAGACTTTCTACTCCAGCTGCTTCTGCTGACCTGGTCCTAGGCCCCCTCCATCACTCCTCCCTCCTTTAGGGTCCTCTAGGTCCACAACTCAATTCAGCTTTGTAGGGTCAGGCTGGGCGACTTCCCCTGGAGTCATCCCCAATGCAGATGAGCGAGACCATCTTCGGAGGCAGAACTACCCAACTGCTGGCTTCCCCTTTGCATCCTCAAGCATAAAAGTATGGCTTTCCCACCTCGAGGGGCAGCACGTGAATGCTGAAAAGGGAGCCAGACCAGCATAACACAGAGATCTAACTTGGGAAATGGGGCGATTCACCCCACGTCTCAGAGGCGACTCACCTTGCTGAAATCCACCAGAGTGATTCTCTGCACTTTTAAGATCATCACTGTCTTAGAAGTCTCAGATCACAGGTTCTCTAGCCTGGCCTCATGTTAGAACCCCCTGGGGAGCTTTTAAAACATACTGAGCTCTGGCTGGTGTCACTCAGTTGGCTGGGCATAGTCCAGTGCACTGCAAGGTCACCAGTTAGATCCCTGGGTGGGATACATGCCCGGGGTTGCAGGTCAGATTCCTGCAGTAGGGGGGCTGCAGGAGGCAGCTGATCTGTGTTTCGCTCTCACATGGATGTTTCTCTCTCCATCTCCCTTCTTTGCTCTCTAAAAATCGATAAAAATACCTTTAAAAAAATAAAAACATTGACGCTTCAGCTCCGCCTCCAAACATTCTGATGGAACTGGTATGAATATTTTTACAAAGCGGGCCCCAATGGTTCCGGTGCATAACCAGGCCTGAGGCCACGGATCTAGTCCTCCTGCCCCAGCTCCATGACCTTATGCACAAGGAGACAGAACCAGAGACAGCGGATGGGACTTGCCCAAGGTCACAGAGCCCGGTAGTCATTCACCCACACGGGAGCCTCAGCCCCGTGGTTCCTGTTCAGAACTCCCCCTTCTGCTCCACCACTGTAAATGCCCGGTGACAATGCTCTTCTCAAGCGAAGCCTCTGAGAAAGGCAGGATGCGAGAGGGAACAAGGGTGCTGGATGTCTGGAGTGAGGAGGATCGAGGTGGCCAGAGAGGACCAGCACGGTCAAGTTAGCCTCACTTTACAAGAGCAAAAGGCAGTGCAGATGCACAGCCTCCCCCAGAGGAAGAAGAGAGTCATGTAGTCCTAAGATTACACTCCGTGGTCCCTGTCACAGCCTCCACTGTTACCAGCTTTGTATCACCACGAGCATTCCGCGGTCCCCAAACCTAGCGAGGATTCCCAGCGCTGACCTGCTCCTTTCACCTGCCCAGGGAAAATTGCAGCCGGCACAAATCCGGCCACCCCCAGGGACAGCCGCTGAAAGGGCCCTGTGTCTTACAGGCTGCACATAATACCCAATTATCCCCTGGCCTCCCCAGGGAGAGAATGGAGAGGTGAGGGCTTTCAAAAGCTAGCGGCCCTCAAGGCTCCATTATGGGAACACTCACACAGCTGCCTTTCTCCACACACCGCAGAAGGTCATGGGGACACGGGGCAACAGAAGCAGCTCTCTGGGGCTTGGAGAGCGGCCTCTCTCCCAGTCCTGGCCCAGCCAGAGAGCCCCAACTTCCATTCTTAGCAATGGAAACCAAGATGGAGGACGTTGTTGCAGAAATTCAGCATCACACAGGAGGCACCTTCTGAATAGCAGTTTCTGATGGTTTATTATTAGCGGATGTGGCAGAACATGCCAGTAATCTGCCAAATACTGGCCTATTCGCCCTCCTTTCCTTCCAGGAACCCTTAGCCACCGCTGATCTGTTTCGTGTTCTGCCACAGTATTGCCTTTTCCAAAATGTCATATCGTTGGAATCATACATACTTTTCAGAGTGGCTTCTTTCACTCAGCAATATGTATTCACGGTTCTGCCATGTCATTCATGATTGACAGCTCATTTCCTTCTAGTGCCGGGTAATGTCCCACTGTCTGGCTGAACCACAATGTTTTTACCTGTTCACCGACTAAAGGACATGTTGGCAACTTCCAGGCTTTGGCAACTATGAATAAAGCTGCTATAAACATCCATGTATGGTTTTTTGTGTGGATGTAAGCTTTCAATTCCTTTGGGTGAATAACAGAACTATGTTTGCTGGGTCACATGGTAAGAAAATGTTTAGTTTTGTAAGAAATGGCCAAACTGAGTTCCAAAGTGTCCGCACCAACTTTCCTTTTAATGAAAAATCCCTGCTGCTTTTTAAGCCCCTGTGATCAGGTCTCTGCAGCCGATTCAGTTCCTAAATGGTATGCAGGGATGTGCCTACTGAGTGCCGATCACCTGGACAGACATCTTCTGACACGTAACTCGTCATCTTCACCAAAAAGCCAGAAGTGACTGCTCGTTTAGGTGCGTGTCCTCTTCCATAGCGTTTCTTCTTTTTCAGGAGAAGGTCAGGAGACTCTGCCAAATGCATAACAAATGCCTGCTCTCTCCTAGTCTAGCTCTCTATTTGCATTAGCAATACAAGGAAATATTTCTCTTTGGCTCAGCTTCTTGTTTTTGTACCGTTAAAGAGTGTTCAAGCAATTCCTTCTTCTGGCAGGTGCTTACAAACCATTCGTTTAATAATCTGTTCTTTTGCATTTCTCTGGCCCCTCATAATTTTCACCAAGATTCAGATGAGTTGTGCCTGGCCAGTGTGGCTCAGTGCTTGAGCACTGACCTATGAACCAGGAGGTTGCGGTTAGATTCCCAGTCAGAGCAAATGCCTGGGTTCTGGGCTCAATCCCCAGTAGGGGGTGTGCAGGAGGCAGCCGATCGATGATCCTCTCTCATCATTGATGTTTCTCTTTCTCTCTCTCTCACCCTTCCTCCTCTGAAACCAATGAAAAGACATATTTTTTTTTAAAAAAAGAATAGTTGTAACTTATGGACACAGACAATAATGTGGTGAAGGTCTGGGGGCTGGATGCAGGGTGAAGGGGTCCATGGGAAAAATAAGGGGACATCTGTAATACTTTCAACAATAAAGATAAAGTTTTTTAAAAAAGAATAGTCGTTTGATAGTTGGGTCTACAAATTCTTTTGTAGTTAGTTGGAATTCTCAAATGCTGAAGTGAGAAAATATTCCCCACTATCATTATCCAGTAATCAAAATCATTTTAGCAACTTGATTTGGCTTCGTGCTGTGCAATAGATGTGTTCTGGGGGAGCTATATATACATCACATTGTTATAAATTAATTCCTATTTTAAATGAATGGGGAAAGCTCATCACAGAAGAGAATAATTCAGCAAATTCTTCTACAAAGCAGTAATTCCATTATATGAATAATCACCACCAAATTTAGTTCTCTATGGAGAGAAACTGTTCAAATATTGGGGTGCTTTTTTTTACATATGGAGATTGAAGGCGAACATTTGGTTATATCAATTCCTCTTTTCTTCTTTAGCATCATCACTATTGTCTTCATTGTTGTCTGTTGTCTTCGCCAGAAAAGGCACTAGATTTTTAGAAACATAAGAAAAGAACTGCAGCACTAGAAGTTGTCCCATCCATTCACAAGCAGATCTTGTTCTGTGGTGAGGAATCCTGTAGCCTTCTTCAGTGGCATATAATGATTAGTTGATGATATCACTTTGGGTAAATCTCCAATTATCTAAACTCTCTGGACCTCAGTTTCTTCATCTGTAAAATGGGAGTGATGTAGTTAGTGTGAGAAATGAGATAACTAACATAGAGTATTGTGATGGTTAATTTTATGTGTCAACTGGCCTAGAGTCGCTCAGGTAGCAGCATTGAAATGGGTAGACCCAGTAAATCAGATGCCTCATCAAGGTGTGTGTGGGGGTGTCATCCAATCTGCTGACGGCTCACCGAGAACAAATAGGCAGAGGAAAGACGAATTCCACCTCTCTCCTGAGACATTCATTTCATCCTTCTCATTGCTGCTCTTGGTTCTGATGCCTTGGATTGGGACTGAATTACACCACTGGATTTCCTGGGTCCCCAGTTTTTGGATTGTAGGTCCTGGAATTCCCTGGCCTCCATAATTATGAGAGCCAGTTCCTATAATAAATCAATAAATCTCCTCTCTCTCTCCTATTTCTGTTTCTTTGGAGAACCCTAATACTAGTGCCTACCACATGCTATTCAATTAATGTTTGCTATTACAATTTATAATTGCTATTACAAATAAGTTATGACCACCTTACACCCAATAAGGATAACTATATTAAAAAAAAAAAAAAAACAACACCACCAACAGAAAATAACAAATATTGGCAAGAATGTGGGAAAATTGTGACCATTGTGCACTGTTGATGGTAAAGTAAAATGGGGGAGCCACTGTGGAAAGTATGGTAGTTCCTCAAAAACTAAAAATAGAATATTATATGACCCAGCAATTCCACTTCCGGGTATAGAACTAAAAGAATTGAAAGCAGGAGCTCAAAGAGGTATTTGTACACTCATGTTCGTAGCAGCATTATCCACAATAGCCAAAAGGTGGAAGCTACCTGAGTGTCCATTGATGGGTGAATTCAGCCTCTAAAAAGAAGGACATTCTGACAAGAGGCTATATCATAGGTGAACCCAGAGGACACTATGCTAGGTGAAATAAGCTAGTCCCAGGACAAACACTGTATAGTTCCACTTCGATGAGGCCCCTAGAGTAATTAAATTCATGAGACAAAAAAATAAAATGGTGATTGCCACGGGCTGCCGGGAGAAGGGAATAGCGAGTTGTTTAATGGATATAGCTTCAGTTTTGCAGAACGAAGAGTTCTGTGAATGGATGGTGGTGATGGCAGCACAACAATGTGAATGAATTCTGTGCTGCTGAATGGAACACTTAAACATAGTTAAGATGGTAATTTATGTTATGTGTATTTTACCACAATTTTATTAAAAACTCGGGGGGAAAACAACCTATAATTCATTTATCTGCAAGAGGACGAGACCTTGGTTCTTCTTGAAAGAAAGATTTCAGTCAAGAGACAAAATGCAGCAAAGCAAGAATTTATTGGTGGCGGCAAAAGCACACTCAGGACTGAAACAAGGAAGGGCCTGGAAGCAGCAGCAGCAGAGCCTGGCTGAGCTGCTTTCGCTCACTGGGAGGTCAGAAAAAACGCCTTGTGGAGGTTTAGGGCGTTAGCCGGGAACGAGCTGCTGTTGCCCATTGCTCTCCTGGTTGCAAGTCTCATGAGGTCCCTTGGGGTTAGGAGATGCACGCCTGTGGAGGAAGAACAGGGGGAAGGGAATGGCATGAATATGCTCCCCAGAGTGCATGCTGGATCCTTCACCCAGAAGGGTTTTGTTTTTTAAAAAATATGTTTTTATTGCCCTGACCGGTTTGGCTCAGTGGATAGAGCATCGGCCTGCGGTCTGAAGGGTCCCGGTTCGATTCTGGTCAAGGACATGTACCTTGGTTGCGGGTGCATCCCCAGTTGGGGGTGGGGGGGGTGTAGGAGGCAGCTGATCGTTGTTTCTCTCTCATTGATGTTTCTAACTCTCTGTCCCTCTCCCTTCCTCTCTGTGAAAAATCAATAAAATATATTTTTTAAAAAATACGTTTTTATTCATATTTTTCTAGAGAGAGAGGAAGGAAGAGAGAGAAAGAGAGAAACATCGATGAGAGAGAAACATCGGTATTGCTTGGCTGCCTCCTGCACACCCCCTCTTGGGGATCGAGCCTGTAACCCAGGCCTGTGCCAACTGGGAATCAAACCATGACCTCCTAGTTCATAGGTCAACGCTCAACCATTGAGTCACACCACCAGGCCAGAAGGTTTTTATCTCTCTCTTGCAGGAAGGGCATCTTAAAGGAGGTCTCAGGGGAGGATCTCCACAGACTGTTCATCAGCTTTCCAGGTGTGCTCTTTCAGGATTGTGGTCTTCGCTGATGGCCCTGATCCAAGGCAGGGGGTCACTGGTCATTGCTGCTGGTCTTGAGGCAGCCATGACATCACTTGTCTGTGCTGCTTTTGTGGGCCTGGAGCTGAAATACAACCGGGGCCTAGATGTTATCTTTAGGCAGGAGAAGTCAGGGGGTCCAAACCACGTGACGAGCCATATGCTAGGGGAGGAAATGTTATCCTGGGGGCGAGATCCTTGATTTCCCAGTTTTGCCCCCTGCTTTCCGCCCTGGTGACCTGTACCTGGCACATCGGCCTTGCTTGCTCATGTCTAACTGCTTATTACTATTCTGTGACTGGAGGGTTGCTGCACCTAGGAAATGGGAACACACCAGGCAGAAGGAGATGGTAGGGAACAGAGGAGTGACAACCTAGGATGTGCTTTGGTGGAAATGAGCCTCTGCTGGAGCTCGCAGGTGGACCGCTCAGGGCGTGCTCGCGTTTCATAGTATCCCTGGCGCTAACCCCGCGGCCCAGTGGCTCCACAAAGCACAGCATACCTGTAGGCGAAGACCTGTGTCCAGATAACTGCCGCTTCCAGAGCAAGGCCCTGCCCAGGAAGCTGATATTCAAAAATGACAGCTCAATTGATAGCAGAAGAGAAGTTCACTGGTGTTAGCTTAGTAATTAAATTACAAGGTGATTATTAGTCTGCTCAGGCAAAAAGATTACATCTGAGTATTTTAAGTAGTCTAGGACTAAAACTCCTCCCAGGGGAAAAAAAGAAAAAAAAAAACAACCCTGTAACTAAATTAACGCCATTTTTTATAGATGCCCTCCAGTGACCATAAGGTTGTCATGGCAACATGCCTTCTGAAAGGGTGTTTGATAAGGCCTGAAATAAAGTATGCGTAGTAGAGAGTATTGTACATCTCATCTCTGTATCAGACCACATTTGTTTGTTTGTTTGTTTGTTTGTTTTTAATCCTCACCCAAGGATATGCTTAGAGGGAGAAACATCCAACGGCTGCCCTTCATGCACTCTCTGACCTGGGATCCAATCTGAAACGCAGGCTTGTGCCTTGACCAGAAATGGAGCCGGCAATCTTCCTTGCAGAGGATGATGCTTGACTAACGGAGCCACTTGAGCTGGGCCAAATGCGTTTTCCAAGGTGGGGGACAAGGGGACTGTCACGGGCCTGCTTCCCTCTCTTCTGTGGCCCTTCTGAGGTTCTAGGTCAGCCAGCCACCTCTGCTGCTGTCCTGCATGGAGACGGCAGCCCGACATCTCCACATGGCTGCTTTCCCCTGGGACGGTCTCCTGTTCCACTCCAGCCAAATCATATCTTACCTTATTTTCTAAAAAACACACAAAAACAAACAAACAAACAACCCAAAACTCCTCTGCTACCTCCTCCAAGCAGGCTTCCCTGACTAACTGGCAGCTAAATGGTCTCCAAACCAGAGTCACTTTAGTCACTTGACGCTGCCCAGTGCGGAATTTATAGAAATTCACCTGAATAATACCGTAGAGCCCTTAGTTTGGTTTAAGATAGCACAAAATGAATTCAAAAGCTTCTTATATACCTCATTCAAGTACCAAATCTGATCAAGGAACCAAACTTGATCAAAGTAAGTCAGTGCTGTGAACGTATGAATACCACTGATGCATTCTAGAAAAGTTGCTAGCAACGCAAGATTCTGTCCAACCTGATGCTGAATGCACCAGAGGAGCTGCTATTTAAAGAAAGTATGCTTACTCCTTTTGTGAAGACATTATCATCTCGTAAAGTGTCTTTTGTGTAAACTCCTATTTTCAGATGCTAAGTATATTTTAGAATTTAAAAAGCTGTCTGTAATCCTTTCTGGGAAGAGTGGAGTGTAAACAAATCTGCTATTAGTAGCTTCGAAACAAACGCAGAGGTGAGGTGAGTGTGTGTCTGAACGTGGGTGAGAGAGGGACAGAGGTCAGCCCTCGGGCACTGGACGCCTGGCTGCTCCTTATTTCCCAGGTTCTGCTGACACGCCCCTACCCCCTGAGGTCATGCTGAAGGTGCCCATGATGATTACCAGGATCTTGGTTCAGGCCGGAATGGAGCCACACTCCAGCGTCTGAATGACCACTCAGAAATAAAATCTAGCCCTAGCCGGTAGCTCAGTTGGTTAGAGCATCGTCCCAATATGCTGAGGTTGCAGGTTTGGCCTTTGGTCAGGGCACATACCAGAATCAACCAATGAATGCATAAATTAGAGGAACAACAAGTTGATCTCTCTCTCTCCTCTCTCTGTCTCTCAAATAAATCAATCAATAAATTGAAAATAAATAAATAAAACTTAAATGTATCCCCTTGGGCCACCAAGTATAAACAGGTCAGATTTTCATCGGGGTCTCACATAGCCTATCCCCAGTGTAACAACCAAAACAACACTAATAACCAAAAATAAAAGCCAAGCCTCACTAAGTCCCTACAGTGTGCTAAGTGCATCACACACACGATCTCATTAACTCTGATTGGCTCAGTTGATGTGCTGAAACCAGGGCCACTTAAGTCCAAGCCTAGCCGATGGCCTGGTGTCCCTGCATCAGATGTCTACCCCGGGTCCAAAAAGCCTGGCTACCCCCTCCAGGGTGAGGTTTTGCTAACGTGCAGCTGGGCAATGCAATGTGTCTCTTGCAGAGATGTGGGGGTGTCTCTTTGCCCAAGTCCTCATCATGAACAAGGCCACCTGTGAATGAGATGCTCATACCACTGAATGGTGAGGTCTGACCTTGAACTCTCAGGGACTTAAAGAACGCCTAACTACTCATGGGTTTCGCTTACTGTCCTGGAATCTTGCAAGACAAGATCTGTTGGTCTTCTCCTGTTCCTCTACGGACTTCAGGGCACTGTTTAATGAATATTACAAACCCTTCCTCTTCTGCTGGAATTAAAAAGCTTTAAACGCACACTTCTGCCTACTAACTTTACAGCTTCTTTTGCGAGCTAGATGGTAAACTTCTTGAAAGGGGAACTTCAGGTTGGGAAATAATTTTAGAGATTTTAGAGTTCAACCCTCCCATTTTACAGGTGAGAACACTGCAGCCCACAGAGAGGAAATGTCACACAGCAGGATAGGGTCAGGTGGGACCTGGAAACCAATTTCACACACACAGTTCCCCGTGGTGCATTGCGATGCCTTTTGCATGGCATGCTCCCCATAAAACCTTTCTTGGTTTATTCTTACTTAGCTTTTGCTTTTCTCAAACTCATTGTTCTCTATGGATGTCCCTTCCTCCATCACCAATTTCAACCCTAGAGGATCACTTTCCATCTGCCTTTCGGGCGTTGGTGTTTGGAGTTGTGTAGTGGAAGCTGAGATGAGGCCTGGGTGAAACTTAACCTGGTTCTATCAAGCCATTATCTCTCCAGGCCAACACCCCAGTAACAGAGCGTAGACACTAGACCAGTAACTTCCTTCCTTCTGTGGGGTCAGTAGCCACCAAACTGATACCCGATGAGCCCACTCTGTAGTGTCCACCTGAAGACACAACTCCTGCAGTGTTTCCCAGGCCACTGCTGGGCCACTGCTGACCTCTTCACTATGGGAAATCACAAATGAATCCAGTTCCACTTTCTTCCCAGAAGCCTTCTCCAACCAGTCCAGCCTTCCAGGACCCTTTGTTCATTTAAAATCACCCTTAGGCAGTGTAGCACTTCATCAGTTTTCCTATTATCTCATGGGTACCAGCCTGGTCCACTCGGCTCCTGAAGGCAGATGACTTCTCCCCCAGCACTGGGGTGGATCCGCACCAGGCCTGCAATAATTGTGTTGACTAATGGAGGAAAGGCTGGTGGAAGGAAGGAGAAGAAGTTGGAAGAAAGGAGAAATATTTCTCTTTGCTAATATCTTAGGGAAGTATGGATTAAGAAAAGCAACTGCTTAAAACAGAGAGAAACATCCAGGCTTTTAATTTCTGGGCTATGTGGTGACAAATCAGACAAAGCAACTCTTGGCAACTCAAATCTGCCTCAATTAAACCAATTCCAGTGTCAGTTCATTAACTTCGCACCCAGCAGCAGCTCTGACCCCAGCCTGCAGGCAGGGCATCAGATCAACCACAGAGCAGAGGAGAAAGGACATTGCCGAGGGACAAGGAGGCACCAGGCCTCCCACACTGGGGAACTTGGGTCTGAAGGACCTGCAGAGCCTTCCATTCCAGCTGGGAATCTGCGTCCCAAAAGGCCATTTAAGGGAGCTCCTGATAAGAATACAAACAGGTAGGAGTTGCAGGAGAGAGTGAAAAGACTATCGTATAATATAGTGAAGGTATTGGGCTGGAGGAAAAGCAGAGGGCCAGGTGGTGAGGATCTGGACAGCAGCAGATAAGTTTTCACGGGCAGGGAGAAGCCATGTGGGAGCCCAGGACATGCCTCGAGTGGGGACATCATTTGGAGGGTCTTGGGCATCAGTGAGGGGAGAGGAAGCGCATGCCTGCTGTGGACTGGTGAGGGTTCCGAGCTGGGCCAGCAGGAGTTGAGAACTAGAACTGAACTGAGCCTCCTTGAAACAACTCTACCCTACATCACACATGGAGTGAGTCACTCCCAGAACCCTCCCTGCAGCTCCCACTCTGCTGGCCTGGCTGTAGAAGGAAAATTCAGGGATCATTCCTCTGAGCCAGGAAGACCCTACGTCAGAGAAAGGAGTCCATCGTCGCTGAGGATTTGCTGAGACAGATCCAATCACAAAGCCAAGGAAGGTTGTTGACTAAGCTGCTCAAGGTCATCCTTGTGAAGGGTAGGTAAGCTGCCCAAGGTCACAGATCCAGGAAGGTCCTTCCTGGGATGCAAACCCAGGATGCTAACTCCCAGACAGTGCTGTCGGCACTGGCCCTCTCACTCCAGGCACACCCCAAACACAGGTGTGTCCTCCTCACGGTTGTTTTGCGCGTAGCTCAGCCTCTCCTCGCCTCTGGGATGGGTGCTGTTCTCACCTCTGGGGGTGTGATTTAAAGCAAACGCAAAACCAAGACCCAGACAGTCCCATGCTTCTTTCCTTGCAGGTGGCATGCCTCTCACACAAATGTGCAAACCGCACTGACAACTGAAATCAGGTACCTGGCAATCAGCGGAGTGGATAGACTCTGGTCCTATTATTTCATATTTTGCAAACTCAGGAAATGCTCCAGATGTTAAAGCATAAAAATAGCACACTGCTGAGCCAAGGAGGCACCGATTCTAAAAGAGGCAAACCAGGGGGAAGAGCCAGGTGTGTTTAAATGAGAGGTCCTTTGATGGGAGTGGGGATGGTTTTGAAAACGAGTCCTGACACCAGACAACTGGCTCCTGGTACCCACTCCGCCTCTTAGGCATGTATGACTTCGGGCCTGCCATCTCCCTCTAAAAGGGAGGGGAAGACACGCCTGTGTGCCTGTTGGTACCAGAATTAAATGAGCTGCTCTATCGGAGGGGACTGGTTTCTTTCTCTTTTTTTTCCTCATTATTATTTACTAACAGCCAGGCTATTCCATGTTTCACTAATTCTCTTAACAACTTTATGACACAGTTGTTTCTGTCCCCATTTGAGGATAACACAGGCACAGAAATTCTCCTAAATTCACCCAGCTTTCAAGTGACAAAAGTGGGCTAATGCTCGGTTCTATCTAACTATAAAGTACATCATACCATCCTGGATTCTGCTTTGCGTTCTGTCCAATGTTTGGGTCAATGTTGAGCCTCAAGACTGGAACACAAGCTCTCCACACCAAATGAAATCCCACTCCTCCTTCAAGGCCACTTCAAGCCCTACCCCCAGGGAGGCGCTGTCCCTGTCTCCTTCTGCTCTCTAAGCTCATCCCCCACCCCCCACGCCCTCTGCCCTGCCAAATTGCTGGGACTTTCAGAATTTACTGTCTTCTCTCATCCGGGGTATTTGTACTCTGTAGCCTTTGTCAGCCCGCCTACCAATGCCTTTGCCTTTGTTTAAAAACCTCCTCCAGGAAGCCTTCCCTGATCCTCTCCTTTCCCACCTCCGCCCACCTTCCATCCTGGTTGGCTGCTTCACCTGAGGGTTCCCTAGAGCTTTGTGCTTATGCCTACCTTAAGTGTTGACTTAGCCCCTATACTTGCATTGAGTATAATCCTTACACCAGACTCTGAGCTTGAGGGCAGGGCCTGAGGGTCTTACTTGTCTTAGCATTTGCAGACATGTCTTGTCTGTAGAAGTGCTCCCCACATGTTCACTGAATTAATAAATGGATTCCTATGGCAATTACACCGTGTCACACAATTCCTCCAAAGAGTTGATAATCCCTTGCTTTGGAGGGGTGTAAAGCATCCTTCTCCCGAAGGCCTCTCTGTGTCAAGCTCAATGCCAGGCACCTGGTAGGTACCCAGAAAACATTGGTGATTTGGTTAAGCGATTACCGAATGTTCCATTGTGTTGAGTTCTTCCAGCCACCCCATCCCCTGTCCCAGCCCACAGCATGGCCAATGGAAAATTAATTGGTTGTAAAGTGCGTATCTAATGACAACATCCTGCCCCTGCCACAGAGATGTTCCAATGTTAATTATAACATGCATCTCAGTAACAGACAGCGGCATTTAATGCAGCACTAATAACGCCACCTGGGCCGGCCAATCCGTACCCAAAGCTCCCTTTTATCTGCCATTAGGACAGACGCCGCACTTTAAGCGCCTAAGTCCTCATCCACAAAGCATTCCTGTCCCCCCAAACCGAACCTCTCTCCCCGAGAGCCTGGAACGCGCCTAAGGGCCCTCAGTGTTCCCTGCGCAGAGGTCCGCATCCAGGGCCGCGCCGGCGTCCAGGGCCGGGGGGAGGGTGGGAGGGTGGCGCGGGTTTCGGCGTCGCTGCACCGGGTGCCTCGCAGGCTCACGCGCATCCCGGCGTCCCCGCGGCGCCCGGCTCCCCAGGGCCCGCCATCCCGGGAAAGAAAGGCGAACTACACTCCCCAGCAGGCCCCGCGCCGCCCTCTTTCCTTTCAAGTCCGTGCACGTGGCCGGAGGGGAGGGCGGGGCCTGGACGTCACTCTCCCGCATTCTCTTTCCTTGTGTCAGAGCCGGGATCTATTTTTTTCCTTCCTCTACTCCCTCCTCCCCACCACCCGCCCCTCCCTCCCTCACTCCCTTCCCTCCCTCCCTCCCTCCCTCCTTGGCTGGGCGTCCGCGCCCGGGAGCCCGAACCCCTCCGCTGCCCGGACGCGCGGAACTCGCGGCAGGAGTCGGCTCTGGGGAGCCTCCTCCCTCCCTTCCCCTTCCCTGCCCCCTCCCCCCACCCCGATCCGGCGCCAGCGGCGGCCAGAGGAACCCCGAGGTGAGCATCCCCCCCCCCCAGCCCCCCTCTTGTAGTCATCTCAGCTTGCGGACGGATTCGGGACCTGGGAGGAGGGCTGCGCGACGTGCGCGTGCCGATAGGTAAATCCGGGAAAACCGCCCCTAAACCTTTAGCCCCGTCCCCTCCCTGCGCTGGGGCAGCCGGCGGCCGCGCTCAGCCCTGGTCCTCCTCTCGGTCGAGGATCGCGCTCCCCGGGCTCGCCACTCCCGAGGTGCGCCCCTTCCCTCCGGTGCCCCGCCCCGCGGAGAGCCCCGGCCCCGGAGCGCCGGTGGGGAGGGGTCCCCCAGGGGCGCGCGGCCGGAGCCCGGCTGGCGTTGGACCCGCGCTGTGCAGCCGCTGTCATGTGCCGGGTTCCGGCCGGGGGGGAGGCCGGGAGCGAGCGTGATTCCGCTCCCTTTTGTTGGGGAGCCCGCAGCGGCCGCAGCCGGCGGTGGGCGGAGGAGCGGCCGAACTTGCAGCCGCTCGGACCGTGCTCCGTCGAGGTCGGCGCGCGGCGCCCACAGCCGCTCTCGCCGGAGGCTGCTGCCCTCGCGGTTGCGGGGGGACCCGGCGAGAGTCTCCAAGCTGCCCCCTCCCCGCCCGCCCTCCGCCGGTGAGTGATTGTGCCTGTGGCAGCGGCCGCGAGTGTGCGCGCCCGTCCCCGCGGGCTCGGGGATGGCTGTCGTCTAGACAGTCTGCACCCTCCCGTCCTCGGTGAGCCCGGGCCGCGGGGGGCACGGGGCGCGGGAGCCGGGGAGGAACCCCGGCGCGGCGGCAGACTAGGGCGACCCCCGCCGTGGGCATTCTGTCGGCGCTTTACGTTATTACCCGGTCGCCGCGGCGCACCGGGCCTGGGGAGTCGCCCCGCCGGCGGAGCGGGGTTAGCGGACCGGCTCTGACCAGCGAGGCTGGCGCCGGCGAGGGACTCGAACGGCTGCGGGGTGGGCTCGGGCTCGGCGTTTTCAGGACGAGGAGCAGGTGACTGGTCCCGGGCGCCGCGCCGGGCTTGGGGGAGGGCCGGCGGGGGCCGGGGGCCGGGTCCGCGGCGGTCTGGGCTCCCGAGGGCCGCGTGCGGGAGCCTGGCGTGTCTGGAGGGGGCGTCCCAGGGACCGCGCGGCGCAGATGTGAGCGCCAGCCTCTCCTTTGGCGTTAGAAGGGGAGCGAGGGTCTGAGCCCCTCCCCTGGGCGGCGTTGGTGTGCGGTTTGGTGGAGTTTGCAGGGTTGGGATTGGGGGGCAACCGTGAGCTGGCAGGGGGTGCGGCGTGTGAAGGGGAGGGATAGCTGGCGGGGCGGGGTGGGTCGCACCCCCGGAGTGCTGCGTTGCCTCCCCCGCCCAGCTAGCCGCCTGGGAGTACACGCCGCTCCGGCGTGGTGGGGGCCGGGAGGCGGGTGGTGGGGAGGCGACCGCAGACCGCTGCGTAGTGAGCACGCGCCCGGGTCTTGATCTGCGTGGAGATGGGCCCCGGCAGCCCCCTGGTGGTCCTGGTTGCGTTCCGAGTCCTGTGTGTCCGCGCGCGTGCGTGCGCGCCCCTGTCACTTAGAAAGGGGAGTCGTGCTGGCCCGTGTGCGGGGTTCACGGGGGAGTCCCAGGCCCGCGGGCGGCGGGAGACCCGCAGTTCTTCCCTCCGCATCTCACGCCCCTGGACCCGACAGACGGGCTGCCTCCTGGGCGGTGCTGGGGAGGGCTGGGCTGTCTGCACCGGGAGGAGCCTGGGGGAGCTCGAGTGTCCCCTCCCCGCCTCCTTCGTCGCCCCCACGCTCGGGTTGACCCTTGCACCTAGGCGCTCTGTGGGCGCGCAGGCCCGAGCAGACGCTGGAGGGAGTCGGTACGCTCTGCAGCCCCCTCCAAGTCTTCGTCCTAGAAGCCGTGGGGGCCTGCAGTCCCGTCCGGGCCCAGGCCCAGCCCCGCTGGATGCCCAGACAGCGCCTCGGTTGGCTCCGCCCACCGGGCTCCGGCTCGGGGGCGGCCACGGGATTACCTCCGGGCTGGAGGCCCGCACCCTTAGGAAGGAAGCCGCCCGCCTGAGGCTCAGCTTGGCGAAGGTGACACAGCACCAGCGCTGGAGCTGGAGGAGAGAGAAGGTGCCGCCCAGAGGGCGCAGAGGGGCTGCAGGCGGTCCGGCAGGCCGGCTGGCCCAGCGCTGGGTCTGTGCCCAAAACCTCAGGCATCCCGCCTGCGAGCATGCTCGGGCCTCAGGGGAAAAGTGCCTGGCGTTCAGAGAAACCCCATTACATGGGAACGGAACGCACTGCACAAGCCCCTCACACTCAGGGCGCACTCTGGTTGCCGGAGGAAACTCCCTTTGAGTGTTTGGAGCAGGACTAGGTTTATACACAGATCGCCCATCTGCTGTCAAGTGTCTGTCCTGGATTGTTTGCGCTCGGAGGCAGTGATTCTGAACCGCCTCCTGGGGGACAGTGTCATCAGTGGTGAACAGATTGCTGGAATAATATGTTTGACTTTTCAGGGCGACCCTGCCTTGCGTACATTGCCTTTATGAAGATGGTCCTGTGAGGCAGGACTCTCAGTAGGTCTTGCCACCCCAGGAAGTACTGAATCTGAGAAAGGGGGTCAATTAATGCTGGTAATTACTCTTGTCAAAACACTTGTGATTTGCTACCAGTCCTAATGACAGTAGCCACTAAAAAATACAAGTCTGCATTGCTGTTATTAACACTCATATGAAAATTTCCTGTCGCTGCATGGTGATCTGTTTTTATACCTCGAATATATTACCTGGATATAATAAATGCATATGGTGCACGTATGTGACACATGCCTGTATTCACATAGGTGTGTTAATGGAGTGGTTATTGGATCCACGGTTTATTCTGTAGTTACTGGTTTCAGAACCATCGAATTTAGAGTATAGACCCCTGAGCAACCATCTCAGGTTACACTCCCTGTCTCCTCCATCTCCAGCCTTCCCCCCACCCCCCCAAAAAAGCAAAGAACTTCAACATGTATATATGCATTTCTCAGAGTTCATGTTCATGAGGGTTCTCAGACACAGCCTGAAGAAGGGTTATTAGATTTAGCCAACTAATGAACCACTTATTCCCAAATATGTATTAAGTACCTACCTGTTTGTAGAGCTTAAAGTGTGTACAAAGAAAATATAACATATGGCCCCTGTTCGCCAAAACCGATTCTAACTGGGGATGAATGTACGATTTTTAAGTCCAACACATGTTTGTTGAGCACCTACCTCCCTTAAGCTAGATATGCTACTGTGATTGGGGCACACAGATAAGAGCAGAAACAGCTACGTTGTTACAGTGCAATAGCACGGATGATTCAGACACCGTAGGAGGGAATAAATCATAAATATTTTAGAGCTAGCACCCTGGGACTCATCAGTTTCACATACGCTGGTTGCAAGGGACTCCAAAATGCCGGTTCCCATCCTAGAGCAAATACAGACGGAAGTAACAGGAAGAAGAACCTAATGTCCCTTGTCATTTTGGACTTCAGACTGGAACCTCCCAGTGGGCCCTGAGGTCCTGTGTGTCCTGTGGAAGCTAAGCAGCGAGTGAGAAATAACCCAGAAGCCACCCCCGGCTCACTGGCCTGAGCAAAGAGGAGCTCACAGGTTGTTCTCCATGGTCCTGCCCCGGCTCTGCCGCTCTGCTGGGCTGTGATGGGCAGCGATAGGCTCCGGCTTTGGTCCAGGTCTCACTCAGAGCCCGAGGTTAGTGTCTGTCTTACAGGTCTGGTCTGTGTTTTAATACGGGTCTGCTTTGTATCTCTTCATTCCCAAACTCACTTCTGGGGCCCCCGACACCGTCCTCCAGTTTCCTCTCAGTTGCAGCGTCCACTGGCCTTGTTTTTAAGGTTCTGTTGTTTGCAGTTCAGATCACGAAAGGAGGAAGCAGGCAGTGGTGGTTATAACGGATGGAGAAAGACTCCTGAGCCCGCATAGAGACCAGGAGGCACAAGCAGGCGGGCAAATTGCAGTTTTGGGGAATTCTGCAAAGAGGATGGTATTTCTGCTCTGCTTTCCCAATAATGTGGCAGCTCCTTGTATGTTCTTTTTTGGGTGGGAGCCGAGGGGGGGAGGGCGTTCGTCTACCTCTGGGTCTTACTGCTGACTCACTGGTCACCTGAGCTCAGCTGCTCACATTCAGGCTTTGCTTTTCTGCCCTCCTGCCTCCCCCTGCACACACTTTCATTTAGAGCAGTGGTTCTCAACCTGTGGGTCGCAACCCCTTTGGGAGTCGAACGACCCTTTCACAGGGGTCGCCTAAGACCATCCTGCATATCAGATATTTATATTACGATTTATAACAGCAGCAACGCTACAGTTTTGAAGTAGCAATGAAAATAATTTTATGGTTGGGTCACCACATGAAGGAGGACCTGTATTTAAAGGGCCAGAAGGTTGAGAACCACTAATTTAAAACAATACTGCGATGGTGGCCTTCTTGAGTTGTCACCATGACGACTTATCGACCTCTGCCTCTTATTCTGAATTACACCCAGGCCAGAGCTGTGCTTCAGAACAGGGCGAGAACAGACCCATCCTCAGATCCTAGGCACCCAGAGCTGGGAAGGTCTTGTTGATGAGCTGGTCTCCACGTGAGGACCTGAGGCCCAGAGGGATGAATTGGCTTGCACAAAGTGGCTGGGAGCCCTGGAGAGTGGCACACGAAATCCTGGATTTTGATGCCTCATCCAGTCTTCTTTCTCTATACTCTGGTGTTTTGGGGGGGAAGGAGGGAAGTGAGGTTCTTACTCCCCAAAGAGGGAGAATTCTACATCTTCTCACCTCTCCTCTGGTTCCAGGAAAGGCTCTGGAATGCATCTTACAGTCTTGAGATTGCTTTCCTTGGAGGCTGGCCTGGCCTTCCCTGTCCTCTCTCTCATGTTGGGCCTGCAGGGATCTGGGAGAGGAGATGGGCCTTGGGCCTTCCAGCACGCTTAAGTTTGCCCTTTTGCTTTCATCCCCCGTGACCTGGACCCATGGCAAGGTCCCTTCCCAAGGCTAGGTCTTCAGGAACCTCCTGACAGTGAAGGGGACCCACAGATTTCATTTGATTCTCACCTGACTCAAGTGAGGGGGAAACTGCCAGCGGGAAGGTCATGGAGTTGGGCAGGGGATTGGCTGGTACTGGGAACTATTATCATACCCAGCGCTTGATTTGGCTTTACGTTTGGCAGAGCATTTCACACAACTGATCTCATCTGCTCTTAATAGTAGTCCTGTGAGGCTGTTACCATTATTCCCATTTTGCAGATGAGGAAACTGAGCCACTATAGTAGAGCAGGGATCTGAACCCTGGTCCTCAGACTTCAAATCCGCTGCCTGGGGCTGAGGTGGCCCACCGTGTCACCTCACGTTGCAGTTTTGTGAGTAGAGGGCCTTGAGCTTTTCGGAACTTTTTTATGTCCACTGTTGCCTCATATCCAGCCAGGGAATCAGACCCAAGTGCTAAGTTAGCTACCCAAGGGGTGGGTTGGATAAAGGATGGGAGGCGGTGATTATAGCAGTGGTCTGGGGCTAGTTTGGGGTGATTTCACGGAAGAGGTGAATTTGGGACGAGATCTGGGCTTGTAGAGGTCCTAGAGGAGGTTTTTGGCTGGGGCAATGGCACAAAAGTGCTAAAGGGGAAATTGTGGGATTGGAATGGGAGTGGAGCCCACTAAGAAGGTCCGGTGGTCATCCTGAAGTCAGAAGGCTCTGCCAGAATCCGGGGTTACAACAGTGAGTGGGCACAGCCCCCACTTCCTGCAAGAGGCCCACTCTCTTACCCAAGAGACACACTGAAACAGTACCTCAGTGTGGTGCGGCGAGTGCAGACAGTTAAGTTCTGCATGGTGCAGTAAATGCAGGGGTAGAGAAAGGCCCGAGGGCCTCACAGTGGCATGGACAAGGGGGCCCCTGCTCTTGCCTCAAGATCTGGGAGTGCTTCCCAAGGGAGATAACGTAGATGCTGCAGCTGAAAGAGAATTAACCAGGAAAGGAGATGCGAGAAGGGCATTCAGGGGTAGGAACAATATGTGCAAAGGTGTAGAGGCCTGAGGTTGTCTGCGTACAGGGAGGGACAGAAGCTACGAGGTTGGAGTACAAGGGCACAAAGGCAGACAAGGCTCAGGAGTGAGGAGCTTTGTGAGCCTGGCTGGGACCTTGGGGGTTAGCCCGCAGGTAGAACCTGGAGGACTGGGCATTAAGCAGAGTCGAGGTGTGGGACAGAAGGGAGCGTGACTGGGAGCTGGGCAGCTGCAGAGTGGATGAGGGAGTGACAGGCTCCATTCGGTCCAGGTCACGGAATGAGGCCTGGAGCCAGGGCCATGCGTATGGAGATGGAGGAAGGCTATACACACACACACACACACACACACATATACACACACATACATATATACATATACATACACATATACACACATATACATATATACACATATACATATACATACATATATACATATGCATATGTGTGTGTGTGTGTGTGTGTGTGTGTGTGTTTAGGGAATAAAGTCTTCAGTGATTGCTTAGTTTTGCGGGATAAGGAGAGAGCCCAGTGCCTCCCAGATTGCTGGCCTCCCTGACTTGGTGGGTGGCGGCCTTTGCCCAGGTGTGAGCTGGTTGCTGGAGCAGGTCAGCTAGGGTTGGGGTAGAGGGAGGGTTGTGGGGAGTTCATTGTTACACGCGTTGAATTGGAATTGCGGGTAGGGTAACCGGTGGCACTGTCTTACAGCACGGGTGCGCAGGGTGGAAGCAGTGTGGGCAGGGGCCACAGACCAGGGCGTGGGGAAGGGTCTGCTGCCCAGTGGACCGAGGTGGGGCTGCTGTGGACAATGAGGAGACCTCTTCCTCCCATTGTCAGAGGATCCTTTGTCATGCCGCCTGCCGCTGTCGTCAGGGCAGCCAGGCGGGGATGCTGTGTCATGCTGGAGGCCCAGCTGGCAGAATCCAGCAACAGCCAAGAATGAGCTTCAGCTGGAAGCATTGGAGGCCGTTGGGGGACTGGCATGTACATTTTTAACGCCCATAGTGAGCAGGTGTTGTCCCAGGCCCTGGGGCCACGAGTAAAGGGAGAGAAGGTGTGGAGCAGGCAGTCCAGTTCGGAGACGGGATGTGGACTTACGAGGCCCATGTAACAACCTGGGCAAAGAGTAGAGTGCAAATCAAACAGCAGAGTGGCTGCTTCTCTTCCTGCCGTACTGGAGCTGCGCATTCTAGGCAGAGCTCCAATCTTTTCAGTCTTTAATCCTTGGGGCCTAAGACAGTGCCTGGCACATAGTAGGTGCTCAGCCTAGGCCTGTGGATCTGCAGGGATGTGGTCAGTCAGTTGTTTGGGGTGGGAGGTCAGCCAAGGAAAGTTCCCATGAACAAGACCAAAGAGGGTATTCCAACACCGTTTTAGAATATTTTTAGTACCACAGTGGAGTAAAAAAATCTTGAAAACCTTCCAACTACCAAGTACCTAGAAATGCTGTATAAACTAGCATCCTTTCAAAGAAGGGCTGAGCTCATAAGATGTAAAGAAAAACCAGAGGACTCCAAAGTGAGTGTGGATGGGAAGCTTGCACATATGCTAGGCCAGTCCTGTGGAGGGGGGAGGGAGGGGAGGATGGTGCTGGGGGTGGGGTGCGTGTGTTGAGGGGTAATTTCTGGTCTCAGAACCAAAGGGAGTTGAGTCCTGATAACACCTCCAGGGCCAGGGGTGAGCCTGGAAGTGGGAGCAGAGTGAGCCCTGTCTGAAAGGGGCCCTGCTAAGGTTTGCATGCTTGGAGAAAGGATGGGGGAGTCGGGGGAGCTTGTCAGTCTTGGCCTGGATCTGGGGTGGGGGGAAAATCTTTCCTGCAAACTCTGCTTTTGGATGTGATCTGGAGGTCCCGAGAGGAGGAGGTAGCATACAAAGCCCTGGGGAGCAGGGTCCTCCAGCCCGTGGTCTAGGCCCTTAGGGATGCCAGGAAGAAGGTCCGGGGGCTCCTCACCCTTCGCTGACTTGGGTCTCAACCTTGGAGAGATGCTGCAGGGCCTGGGTGGCCGGAGTGAGTGAGTCAGGAGGAGGAGGAGGAAAGAGAGGCCTCGTTCGAAACCTTTAAAAAAAAGGTTTTGATTTTTAGAGAGAGGGGAAGGGAGAGGGAGGAAGGAAGAGAGAGAAAAACATTGATTGGCTGCTTTCCGCATCCCCAGGCATGTGCTGGAAAGGGCATCGAACTGGCGTCCTTTTGGTGCATGGGTCAACACTCAACCACTGACCCATACCAACCAGGGCTGGAAACCTTGGAAAAAGGCCTCAGGACAACTGCACCCGGTGGAGGCGTGTGCAGGGCTGTGTGAGGGGCTGTTCCTGCCCGGGGCTTCGCCTCTTAGCAGAAGCCTGCAGACAAGTCGTCCAGAAAGGCCAGAATGTTCTCTCCTGCTGTTCACTCGGGCCAGGAGCTCACAGATGAGGCTTTGTCCAGGTTCCCCCTGAAGGTGCCCTATGCAGATCCCAGGTGCTACTCGTGCCCCAGATTGTGCATCACACTGGCTCCCCCAAACCCAGAGTCTTGAGTTCCTAGAATTTCAAGCTGGGGAGACATCTTAGAGGTCACCTCGCCCATCCCCCTGTTTGGCAGTCCTGACTACATCAGCACTTGCTCAGATGCGGGAAGCATCTGAGCAAGTACATGCAGGGAGTGTACTGCCTGTGAGGCAGCGCCTTCCCTTACCAGAGGCTGTTGCAGCTGCGAAGGTCTTCTGTGAGCCTCAGCCACTGCCAGGCCTTTCCACCCCTCGTCCCATAGCTGTACAGAGAGATGTCTTTCAGGCCTTGCACTGTCCCGCTTCCTCTGATGGCTTTAATTTGTCAAGCTAAGATTCTGTGACAGTCCAGCCTAACTTTAGCACAGAAGGCGCTTTTGAAGATCAGATGTAAGTTTAGCTGAGCCGGCTGCGTAGATGCAGTCTGTGATGTAAGTAGAAGTTAAAGAAGCGCTGGCTCAATGCTTTCCAGATTATCATGAGAGAAGCAACAGCACACCCTGCATGTTCTTTCCTCCAACACTCAGAAATCATCTTGGCTCATAAGTAAGTGACTCAGGAATCGGGGTTTATTGAGTGTCTATTATGTGCCAGGCACAGTGCATTCTGTTTGCCTCACTGAATCAAAGCAACTTCCATGAGGTAGAGAGACGGAGAGACAGAGACACGGAAATGCCTAACTGTAGCTGTGGCAGTTGAGCCTGAAGTTATTCAGAAGGAATGTGTGTGTTTCCATTTGGGCTGGGTGGAGCTGACCCTTCCCTTGCTGTTCCCTTGTAGGGCCACCCCCTGGGGTAGCAATGTCCTGGTCTCACCACAGGTCTTTACCACATTTGTGGGGCATTTGCTGAGATACTTAGGATTGTAAGCCCTGAGATCAAGAAAGTAGCCTCCTGGGGAATCCACATCTTGGTGTGTCGCCAAGTAGGATGGAGCTCATAAGCAGCGTTTTTGAGAGCGTGCGGTCAGCCTGCCTCTCGAGGTCAGTCTACAGTCAGTTCCTGGGCTTTCTCAGGGAGCAGAGGCTTGCTGTCCCTTTGCAACTGCAGGATGGTCAGCATCTGTGGGCTCATCTGTTCCCTAGCCGCCATGACAGGTTACCAGGGCACGACTGCCTGTGCAGCGAGGTTGCATCAAATTAGCTGGATGCCCAGATGTGCACTGCCAGTTTCACACGGAACCCTGTGCTAGCAGCACTTGGTGGGGAGGGCCAGGGATTCTGGGAAAGCACCTAATTTCTCCTCTTCTCCCTCCAAAAAATGGTTCCTCATGCTCACACTGCACGGGTTTGCCTCGATCCTTTAGATCCAGGCTCTTACCCGTTACATTTGGTTCAGTTTAGCAGGATGTGCGTCAGACGCCTGCGGGGCACCAGGCTCTGAATGAGGTGAGATGAATTCTGGTGAAACTGGCAGGCCCCGCCTCCCATCTGCATCTTGGTGGGGAAGACAAAATGGCCTTATGGGAAGTACTGGATAAGAAGAAAGAAAAGTGTGCTGAGGCAGCCAGAGGTGACTGTAATTTTTTTGTGGAAAAGGACACACTTTTGATAGTGAAAGGGGTTACTGTTAACAGTCCTGCTGGGGACACAGATGTCCACTGGGATTGTCCTTATGGCCACCAGAGAGGGTATTTTGCTTGTGGGTCATACCTGACACTATTATCATTTACACTGCAGGATGCGCATGTGGTGATGGACTCAGCTTTCTGATGGGGTTCAGTTTCCAGTCACAAGGACCTACCTAATTTAGACCTCTCCAGGACTCGCTTTTAGGATTGGAGCTGGAAGTTGGGAGAGATAAAAGCACCTGGCTTGTAGGATGTTGGCTATTGGCAAAAGAACATAGGACTAACAGTGGCTTGAAAAACAAGGCGTTTGTAGATTCTCATAGCCAGAGGTCTGAAGATGGGGGTTCTAGGGTTGGTTCCTTCAGTGGCTCAGTAGTGATTTCAAGGACTCGTTCTAACTGGCTAGGCTACCATTTCAGCATGTTGGCTTTTATCCTCAGGTGTGCTGTCCCCCCATGGTCACAGCATGGCTACCACCACTCCAGACAGCACATTCTCATAGCTGCATCTGCAAACATTCAGGACAGTGAATTCCTAGTTTCTCCTTGTGTATCAGGGAGGTGGGGAAATTTTCCAGAATCCTCCCACTAAAATTTTCATCAAGTTCGTTGAAGAGAAATGGGTCAGTACCCATGCCTAAGTTCAAGTTGAGTTGAGATCGCTTCTCGGCCTTTTGGCTAAGATCCAGTGTAGTATCTGTTCTTATCAGTTTAACATCTAGTGGGTTGAAATAGCAAGTTTTCTGCCTCATCTGTAGAGGTGAGCTCTGCTTATAGGGAAGTGGGAAGGGGAATGATGGTTGGGAAACATGTTTGCCTCACCAAATTTTAATATGATTTTGTTTATTTATTTGGGGAAGTGTCACCTTTATTGCAGTGAAATTTAAAAAAAAATTTAAAATATATTTTTATTGATTTCGGGGGGCAGAGAGAGAGAGAGAGATAGGGAGATAGGAAGAGGGAGGAGAGGAGAGGAGAGAGAGAAACATCAGTAATGAGAGAGAATCATTGATCAGCTGCCTCCTACATGCCCCATACTGGGGATCGAGCCCACAACCCAGGCATGTGCCCCAACCGGGAATCGAACTGTGACTTTCTGGTTCATAGATCAATGCTCAACCACTGAGTCATGCTGGTCGGGCAAGAGATGAAATTTTTTATACCTGAGCATAATTGAGGTTTTAAAAAAACCTACCCCCTGGCTCTGGCAACCACTGATCTGCTTTCTCTCACTATAGTTTTGCCTGAATTTCTAGTTACTATTATTGCTTAACCCACGGGAAATATTGGGGCATGGGACCTCAGTTGTCCAATGAAGGCCTCTTGTGTGGTCTCAGTAAGTGGGTTCTATGTCCTCTCCCCCCGGAGCCCCTCCAATTTTCCTGCCACCGAGGCCAGGTAGAGAACCTGCAGGCAGAATTGTCCAGAGGGAAGGAGCATATGCGGCTGGTGGCCTGGACAGCAGGACTGGAGATGCCTGAGGGGCTGAGCCTCTGGCTGGTCGGTGGCAGACAGTGGTCACCTTTGCAGATGACCATGAGGATTGAGAGAAGAAGTGGTCTCTTAGAGTGGTTTGGACACTTGGTGTCTAGCAGAGTCTGATCTCTTGCCCACGCTGATTGGGAACTCGGGCCCTAGGGAATGCAGGCCATGGGAAGATGGCGGTGGTCACCACCTTCTCCTCCCCCATCCACCCTTCCCTTCATTCATGCAAATAGCCCAGGCCCCTAGCCACCACCCAACAACCCCCTGGGGCCAATCCTTCCCCTCTGCGTCTTATACACTCTTCTCATGCGGTCATTTTTACCTTCCTCTTCCACTCCAGCATTCGATCTGTAAATCTCTAGGGCACTGAGCACTTTGCGTCGCTCCCATCAATCCTGGATCCTTGCTTGGTCTGTTCTCTGAGATCAGAAGCACCTTGAAGACACTATGCTCATCTGAGCCCTCTGTGGATTTCCCATAGGGTGAGGGCAGGGCTGGCCATAGGTCCATGCTCATGAAACCAAACTTTTTAAAGCAAAATGCATATTTATAGATTGAGGAAGGGCACCTCCTTCTTTTGGACATCTCTGCAGATTCAGAACCAGTTCAGTGTGGCTCAGCACAGTGCCCTGGGTAAGGACTCATGGGTTTCCACATACAAGGTGGGGCAAAAGTAGGTTTACAGTTGTAAGTATGCAAAATACAGAGTTTATTCTTGTATTATCACTTTTTAAGAAACCATTTTTTATTGATTTCAGAGAGGAAAGGAGAGGGAGAGAGATAGAAACGTCAGGGATGAGAAAGAATCATTGATCAGCTGGCTGTCTTCTGCACGCCCCCTACTGGGGATCGAGTCTGCAATCAGGGCATGTGCCCCTGACCGGAATTGAACCCTGGACCCTTCAATCCACAGGCTGATGCTCTATCCACTAAGCCAAACCAACTGGGGCCATTCTTGTATTATCACTTATTAATTATTGCATTCATTTCCATATGAACAACTGTAAACCTACTTTTGCCCCGCTCTATATTTCTTTCCTAGAGAAAAAAAGGCAACCTATCATGCTATTATGAGTTGAATTTTATTATCCTCTCCCACCTCAGCCATGTTGAAGTCCTAATGTCCCCAGGACCTCAGAATGTGACTGTATTTGAAGATGAGACCCTTAAAAGGTGACTGTGAGATCCTGTGGGTGGGCCCTAATCCAATATGACTGCTGTCCTTGAAAGAAGAGATTAGGACACAAGTAGACGCAGCCCAGCCGAAGGGACCAGCGTGTGAGGGAGGACACAGTGAGAAGGCAGCCACCTATAAGCCAAGCGGAGAGGCCTTAGAAGGAACCAACCTGCTATGCCTTAAACGCGATTTCTAGCCTCCAGAGCTGTGAGACAGCACGTTTCTGTTGACTTGGTCGCCCAGTCTGTGCTGTTTTGTTAGCCAGGTATGGGTTTTGTTAGGTCAGGCTATGGGTTTTGGTAGTCAGGCTATGGGTTTTGTTAGCCAGGCTATGGGTTTTGTTAGTCAGGCTATGGGTTTTGGTAGGTCAGGCTATGGGTTTTGGTAGTCAGGCTATGGGTTTTGTAGCCAAGTATGGGTTTTGTTAGATCGGCTATGGGTTTTAGTAGTCAGGCTATGGGTTTTCTTAGCCAGGCTATGGGTTTTGTTAGTCAGGCTATGGGTTTTGTTAGCCAGGCTATGGGTTTTGTTAGCCAGGCTATAGGTTTTGTTAGGTCAGGCTATGGGTTTTGTTAGCCAGGCTATGGGTTTTGGTAGTCAGGCTATGGGTTTTGTTAGCCAGGCTATGGGTTTTGTTAAGTCAGGCTATGGGTTTTGGTAGCCAGGCTATGGGTTTTGTTTGGTCAAGTTATGGGTTTTGTTAGGTCAGGCTATGGGTTTTGGTAGCCAGGCTATGGGTTTTGGTAGTCAGGCTATGGGTCCGGGCCTGTGTGACTCTAACACCCTGAACTCTGCCCTGTGAGCTGCTGTGTTTAGGCATTTGGGGGAGATGTTGGTCAACTCAGGGGTTGAACAGGTGGGATTTCTCTGGAAACCCCGGGCAATCTAAGAATAACTTCAAAGCCCTAACATTTGTTAAGTATTACGGTACTAACGTGCTTAGTGAGCACTGTACATGTGTTATCTTTAGTAGCCTTCAAGCTCCTATTTTATAGATGAGAAAATGAGGAAACCGAAAGGTTAAGCAATTTCCCCGAGGTCACGCAGCTAAGAAGTGACCTAGCCCATCTTGCTCCAGTTTTGCCTCTTAACCATCACACACCGGGACTGACAAGTTATGCTGAGGTCTCCTTGTGATGTTCTGGAAAGGTCACTGGTCTCAGGTCTGCTACGAATGCCACCTGGGTGGTCTTTGACGATCACTGCACACCTGGATGTTTTCTCCTCAGTGACCTCGGGGATTGAATGAGTGAATATCAAAGATCTCTGATCGCCTCTTCCTGAGGTTCCCAGGGCCAGGCCTCTGAGGCATAGCGAGGAAGAACCTCTGTGACGTCATTGTCAGCGCCTGCCAGCATCTAACATAGCAGCTCTAGATCTCCCGACTTGGCCAGTTGAACTATGGTTTGGCAGTTTGTTCCTTCCTGATAAAATTGATTCCTTTTCAGTAAGGTAGAGAGTATCCCTACCCTGTGCCAGGCCGTGTTCCAGGTCTCCAAGGATGCGGGCTTCCAGTGACGTCCACAGAAGGGTGTGGGAAAAGGGTTGCTGGTGAGTGACGTAATGTTTCCTTCCTCTGGATAAAACACATGTGGTTGGCTGCAGCCTCATTCCTGTGAGAGAAACCAGCCACGTGGGCAACAACCATTGGGAGTCCAGAGTGAGCCGCAGACCTCTGCGTCTTCAGCCATCTCGTTTCCATTTCCCATGAGACCAGGTGGATGGCAGGTGAGGGTGCGGGGAGGGTGGCAGGTGGTTCCAGGAGTCCACAGACCGAACCCAGGGCAGTAAGGACAAGAAGGAGGTCGCCTGGGCTCCTGTGGACACTCTCGGGGACCTAGTTTTAAACCTCCAGCAGGCCAGCTCCTGGTGTGTCCCCACAGGGCTGTAGTGACTTTAGTTACCTCATTAGGGCCAGGTTTACTTAACGTGTCAGTAATAGATTTCAGAGCCAGAAAAGCACGAGGGTACTGAGATCCTAGTTCCCCAGCCGCCTGCCTAGGACCTCCATAGCTCAAATCCCCAGCTCCCTGGGTTCAGCATTCATGGGGCCAGGAGGAAAGAGGCCGGCCGAATGCTTTGGCTCACGTGGGTGAGTAGACCCTGAGCACCCCTAGTCGCTGTGGACCAGCTTTCATGCTTTTGTCAGCAACACCCGGGGTTGTTACTCCTGACATTCTCGTGAGGTGACTAGAGAGCTGGCTGGGTCAATGGGACGCTTCCAGTGGGGACATGGAGGCAAGAAAAAGCAGGGGACTTGGCCAAGGTCACACACCATATCTGCCAGGGAGAAAACAAATTAAAGGCTGGTTCTCTATTCAGTGACTCCCCGCCCCCGGCTACGCTTTAAAGCCAGCAAAATCGTTTGGTCTGCCCCTGCCAAAGCATCAGGGGTGAGTTAATTAAATGTTTGACCAAATATAGCAGGCTAATTTTTAAGTTGATGATTCTGTATGGCCCCCGAATGCTGGTGTAAATATCCAAATGGCCCTTGGCAGGAGAAGGTTCCCCACCCCTGCCTTAAAAGTATGGCATCATACTACCCGATGGGGTATATGCTGACTTCCAGTTGAAAGTCTATGAACTTATAAACGATTTAAAGCTGTGTATTTATGCAGATGTGCATTAAAGAAAAGACTTCTTATTTCATTACTAGGGGCCCGGTGCACGAAATTCATGCATGAGGGAGGGTGGGGGTCCCTCAGCCCAGCCTGCCCCCACTCACAGTCCAGAACCCCTCAGTGGATGTCCTGTGATGGCCCCAGTCTGGCAGGCACCTTTGTGTGTACGTGTCTACACTGGGGGCCTGCCCCCAGTCACATCTGAGGCCCCCAGTAGTCAGGACCAGGGCGCTTTTCTCTGGCTCCCAGAGCCTAGCCCTGGGCAGGCAGCGAGGTCGGCAACCTGGGGGCCTCTCTCTGCCGGCCCGGGACACCTGTTTCTCTGGCCCCCCGGGCAGGCACGAGGCGGGCAACTGCGGGGGGGGGGGCCTCTCCCTGCCAGCCCGGGGCGCCTTTCTGTTTCTCCGGCTTCCTGGCAGGTGGCAAGGCAGGCAGCTGGGGGGCCTCTCTCTGCCGGCCCGGGACGCCTGTTTCTCCGGCCCCCCGGGCAGGCAGCGAGGCGGGCAACCGGGGGGAGGGGGGGCCTCTCCCTGCCCGCCCAGGGCACCTTTCTGTTTCTCTAGCCCCCCCCCCTGGGCAGGCGGCGAGGCGGGCACCCAGGGGGCTTCTCCCTGCCGCCCGGGGTTCCTTTGTCCATTTCTACGGCTCCTCGAGTCCCCACAAGGGGACTCAGAGAGCCCAGCCCCCAGAGCAGGCAGTGAGGTGGGCAACCGGGGGCCTCGCCTCTGGCCCTGGAGCCTTTCTCCCGTTCCTCGGTCCCCTTACAGGGTCAGGGAGGGGAGAAATACGGCTTGGGCCTGGGTGAGGCAGCTGCCCCCGCCATCTTGGCTGAGGTAATTTGCATACAGCCGCTCTGATTGGCTGGTGGGCATCCCGAAGAAACGGTCAATTTCAATATTACGCTTTTATTAGTTTAGATTTCATGGAGGAAACTAAGTTTAGTAAAAAGTCAATACAAGGTCTAGGACAATATTATATACACAGGTAGGACAGACAACATCAAGCAAAGTGCCGAAGGTTGGGAAATGCAGCATAAGCAGGTCTGAGTTGGGCTGATGTCACTTGGTACTGGGCACGTTTTGAATAAAACATGTCTAGTTTCAGCCCAAGGCTACCTCTTTTCATGTAACAAATGCAGGTTTCTAAATATTCATTTCCATCAAACTTGTGTGTGTGTGATTGGGATTTGAACTCACAAAAGGTGGTCATTACCTGAAGACAGCTTTTTAGTAAATACTTTTGTAAAAGCAAAGATTCCTTTTACATAGTCCCCAGTGTTTTGTTGTTTTTTTTTCTAAAGCAACTGTTTGGCAAATTTAGACTTTGAAACTAACTTCTGTTATCCAGCATTTTGATAATCAGAAACTTCAGTGTTTCTCTGAGAAAGATCATCTTGGCAACCAATGTGTTACAATAAAGAGTGTTCTATTTGACATCCATTCTCCAACCGGTGATGAGGACTCTTGCCTAAAGTTAATGACTAAAGGGTGAGTTGGAGAGAGCTAACTCACTCTAGTAAACTGGTAGTTTTGCTACTCAAATTCAAATAATCTAGAAGAGTTCTGTTGAAGTTGAGACAACTACTTGTAACTCAGCATTTTAAGCCAGATTTTCTCTTCCGTATTGTGAGCGACGGTGGGCATATGTTCTGAACCCAAATTAGGATGTGCGTTTGAGTATTTGAAATCAGGACGTCTCCCAACTGTCATCTTACATCTCGGTTGGGACTCTGGGTCTCACTTTTAAATTCGAGGATGTGTTCATATGATAATCAAGACAAAAATATTTTATGGTAAAATTATTGGCCCTACCTTCAGATCCTCCTGAGACCTGCTTTTTCTTTCTAGTCCCTCCCTCCACCCCCAGTATCTTAGCTTCTTTCGATTCTGCCCTTAATGTGCAGTGTGTGTTGATTTTCCACAACCAAGCAATTCTCTGACACCGCCTGGGTGTCCTACAGTTTGATTCCATTCTGACACTACCTACCTGGAGATAGCGGCCGATCCCACAGGTTCTTACAAGACTGCCCCCTCCCACCCCCACTTCAGGTGCCATTTGTAAGTCCAGGGGGTCACCTGTGCTTCTAACTGGCTATAGATTGGAGATCCTTACTCAGATTCAATTAATTTGCTCAAATGGCTCCTGGGACTCAGAGAAACATTTTACTTACCAGATTACTAGTTATCCTATATAATAAAGAGGGAATATGCAAATTAACCTCCACTCCGGTCAATCTGCACCCACAGCTGAGGCTAAGTTCCCATAACGAGCCTTAAAGAGCAATCAGTAGGGACCTGAGGCTGCGCGCCCTCCCCACCTCCTGCATAGGGTTTGACAGGGGGACCTGAGGCTGTGCTTTCCACCCACAGGGCTTGAGGGGGACCTCAGGCCACACCCCAACCTTGGCACCAGGCCAGGGGACCTGAGGCCATGTCCCCACCCTGGTGCCAGGCCGAGGGATCTGAGGCTGCACCCCCTGCCCGGTGGGGCTTGACAGGGGACATCAAGTTGCACCCCCCGCCCCAGTGCTGGACTGGGGGACCTCAGGCCATGCCCCCACCCCGGCTCCAGGCTAGGGGACCTGAGGCTGTGCCCCCCACTCAGCAGGACTTGACAGGGGCCCTCAAGGTGTGCCCCCACCTTGGTGTTGGGCCAGGGGACCTCAGGCCATGCCCCCTACCCCAGCGCCAGGCCAGGGGACCTCAGGCTGTGCCCCCTGACCTGGCGTCAGGCTGGGGGATCACAGGCCACTCCCTCTGCCCAGTGGGGCTTGACGGGGGACCTCAGGCCACGCCCCCACCATCCTGACACCCAGAGGACCTGAGCCTGCACCCCCCACCTGGCAGGGCTTGACAGGGTGGGACTAGCTGGGTCTGGATCTAGCACAATGAAGGGGGGCCATCCAGGTTTGGGTCTCGAGTGATTTTGAGGTGCACGTGGGTGGTTGAAGACTTGACTCTGGGTTCTGTGGTGCACCCCAGACTCTGACAGGAGGAAGATTTTCATATACGTTTTACTAATTTTCTTTAATCTCTGACACTTCTATTATAGAGAAAGAGCAAACAGCAATATTAAAATATTTCCTCTAATTAATCCCCTTTTAATGTGCACGAATTTTGTGCACTGGGCCACTAGTAAATATATAACTCAGGAACAGCCAGATGGAAGAGCTTTATAGGGCAAAGTGTGGGGAAGGGCATCAGACATGCCATTCACCCCGTACCTTCACATGTTCCCCAACTGGAAGCTCTCTGAACCCCCATCTTTTGGAGTTGTATGGAGACTTCATTACATGGGCATGAGTGATTAAATCATTGGCCATTAGTGAGGGAATTCAATCTCCAGTCTCTTCTCTCCAGATGGAGGTCATATACTTTACAAAATGGTCCCTGATATTTCTAGTACCCATTTGGCACCACACATAGTTATTACAATATTATTGACTACTAGGGTCCCGGTGCACAAAAATTTGTGAACTTGGGGGGAGGGGCATCCCTCAGCCCGGCCTGTGCCCTCTTGCAGTCTGGGACTGCTCAGGGGGATGTCTACCTGCTGGCGTGCCTGGCCATCCTGGGTGAGGGGCTGATGGTTGTTTGCAGGCTGGCCAAGCGTCCCAGTAGGGACCCACACCCCATGGGGGTATGGCCAGCCTGGGTGAGGGTCTGAGGGTTGTTTTCAGGCTGCCCACATCCCCTTCAGGGTTCAGGTCCTACTGGGGTGCCTGGCCAGCTTGGGTGAGGGGCTAAGGGCCGTTTTCAGACTACCCACAGCCCCTTCAGGGTTTGGGTCCCTACTGGGGTGCCTGGTCAGCCTAGGTGAGGGGCAGAGGGCCGTTTTCAGGCTCCCCACAGCTCCCATTGACCCAAGATCCCAGCGAGGCTTGTTGGAATCAGGTTTTTGGGATTTATTTATCTTCTATAATTGAAACTTTGTTGCCTTGAGCAGAGGCCACAGCCAGCCTAGGCAGGCAGTATCCTCCATCTCCTGTTTGCTCTAGCTGCCGGCCTCCATCTTGGCTGGGTTAATTTGCATATCATCTTTCTGATTGGCTGATGGGCATGGCTTAGGTGTAACGGAGTGAGGGTTAATTTGCACATTGGGCTTTTATTAGATTAGATTAGAGGGTCATTGCACGAAATTCATGCAAGGGGCTTGGTTCTCATAGCCCCAGCTGCCTTGGCCGGCCCTCGAAGTCTCGGACAGTCATTCTGTTGTTTGGTCTAATTAGCATATTAGCACTTTATTATATAGGATGTTCCCTAAGTTGTACTTCATATCCTCATGACTGTTTTGTAACTACCAATTTGTACTTCTTAATCCTTTCACCTTTTTTATCTGTTCTCATAATCCCACTCCCTTCTGATAGCCATTAGCCTGTTCTCTATATCTATGAGTCTGATTCTATTTTGTTTATTTTGTTCTTTAGATACCACATATAAGTGATCATATAGTATTTGTCTTTCTCTGTCTGACTTATTTCACTTAGCAGAGTAAGATGGGCATTACTTTATCATCCTAATTTTAGAGAAGATAAAATTGAGATAGTAAACAGAGAGGTTAAGTAAGTTGCCTAAGGTCACACAGCTCCTAAGTGGGAAAGGCAACATTTGAATTCAGCAGTCTGGCTCCTGAGATCTTACCCATTGCCCCATGCTGCCACTCACTGGTGGCCTGAGGTGAAATTGGGTGGACAGGATGGCTGACTGGAACTGATCTGGGGTGGTCAGCGTCTTCCCCTCATCTCCTGGTTTCCCAGGGCCTTCGGGGCCATTAACTAACAAACTGTGGAAGATGTAAGGTTAGCAAATTAGTAGGGTCCCTCTATGCTTGTAGAGGGGACTTTAGCTTGTTTAATTTCTACAAGAAGAATTGGTCCTGGCTCTTGGGAACTCAAGCAGGCCTGGAATTACAGAGAGCGCTGTTCCCGGGGAATGAGGACTCCAGACAAATAATATTTCTAAACGATCATAATTATGCCAATAAAAGTGAGTACTCTGAGTCCAAGGTCCACATTTCAGAACAGTAACTGGAAGAGCCACCTTTCAATTAATTGTAATGCCCCAAACAAATATTAAGACTTGTAAATCTATTTGGAGCCAGTTCCCTGGGCCAGAGTGATTTATCTTAGAATCAAGCCATAAAATTCAGCAAGGGCTGACTTCTCACACTCAATGTCACCTTCCCCGCTCCCTCCTACCAATAACCCTAAATCAGCCCCTAGAGTCGAGAGATTAGGTAGCATTTGTTGAGGAGGTGGGAGCCTGGGGCTGCAAAGAGGGACTCTAGGGTCTTCCCTGTATGCAGATTAGCTGTCCTGATTTAGGGGATGAGAGACAGCCTTCCCCTCCCCTTGGGGCGAGCACTCAGTAGGAGCAGGGGAGGGGAGTGTGACTCATTTTTACTGCCAGTGGAAAGCTGACCTTGATCTTGGTGGTGGTTTGAAGGTGGCTGGGACCTTGGGGGAGTTTATCCCGGGTGTTTTGGCTGCTGTCCACCATGGTTCCTATTCACATCAGTGATTTCAGAGGATTTCTGATTCCTAGGAGCCCCTGGGGTCCTCTGTAGGTGCGGAAGGGTTTCCTGTTCTGAGGTCTGTGCTGTCTCTGCCTTTTTAGGTCTGTGTCCTGCCTGCCTCAGTGGGACTGGGACCCCTCCACCTCCAGGGGTCCCCTCCTGCCTCGGTTCCCAGGCCCTACCCCTTCTCCCAGCCAGCAGCACACTGCTGCCCAGCCTCCCCACTCCTCACTCCTAAAGTAGTGAAAGAATCTTCTTGACAACCAGGAATTCAGGAGATTTTCAGCTGGGGCAGAGGGTGGGGAAGGCTATTTTAAAAAATATTTTGATTTCAGAGAAGAAGGGAGAAGGGGAGAGAGAGAAGTATCAGTGATGAGAGAGAATCATTGATTGGCTGCCTCCTGTAGGTCCCACGGTGGGGATGGAGCCCGCAACCCAGGCATGTGCCCTGACCGGGAATCGAACCATGACCTCCTGGGTCATAGGTCAACGCTCAACCATTGGGCCGCACTAGCCAGGTGGGCTTTTAAAAACTCCCATTTCTTCTTGGCTGCTTTCAGAGCACTCTTGGTTCTCCCTATATTAAGGTGACCAAATTTTAACATTGGTAAAGCGGGATACCATTGACTGGGCGGCGGGGGGGGGGGGGCTCTTTTTTTTTTTTTACTTAAAATATTACAAAGAGTAGTACATATGTCTCTTTCCAAAATTGGGACTTTTTTTTAAAACACTGCGGGATATGGGACAAATTGTTAAAAATTGGTCACTTTACCCTATATCCAAATTGGGGTCCCCCTTGTTCTCAGGAGCCAGCTTTTCTGACGGGCTCCCTCCTGTTCTTCACTCCCCCTGCGGTCCTGCCTGTTTGAAGCATGACCAGGTGTTCCCAGGGCCAGAAGGTCCCCAAGCGAAGTGAAATTTTGTGGTGTGGGAGGAGGTATCCTTTCGTTCCCCGAATGCTTTGCCTGCCACCTGGAATGCAAGTGGGGGGAGGGAGGTGTGAGACTACCCGGGTGGGGATGCCGGTCCTGCTGAGTGGGGCAGTGGGTACAGGCCAGTTCCTGGAGCGGCTCCATGTGCTACGTTTGGCCCCCTCCACAGGCCTCAATGGAGGCCCCCCAAAGCCTGGCTCCCCTCTAGCTCGTCCTCAAGGAGTATTGACCTCATTCGTCTAATACTGTGTTGGAAACAGCAGGTTCTTGAATGAAACGAAGCTGTTTCATTTGGGGAGGATACTGTGGAAAAGAAAAGCTCGGTGCTCATTGGAGATACCTTATTAGTATGCATGTGCTAACAACTTATATTGTTAACAACTTAAAAAATGTTATTGAAAATAGGGCGGCGGCATTATTGCGTTAAAATATATGTGAAGGGAAGACTCGTGTATCAATCGACCTCTTCACTTGTACACGGTACGAATTTGTGTGTATCATCGTATCCCTTTCCCCCTTTTATAGCCATTGCTTGATTTGCAGTTACGTTCGTTTTGTATAATTAACTTGGTTTTTTGTGTGTGTGTTTTAAATATGTTTTTATTGCTTTTTAGAGAGAGGAAGGGAAAGAGATGGAGAGAGAGACACATCGATGAGAGAGGAAATCATTGATCAGCTGCCTCCTGCTGGAGACTGAGCCAAACCTGGGCACTTGCGCTGCCCGGGAAGCCACCTGGTGGTCTCTCGGTTCCTGGGTTGATGCTGCACTGCTGAGCCACATGAGCTCTGCTTTCCTTGGTTTTTATTAGTTTCCAGTTCTGTTTATTGCCAGCATCACCACTGTTTCCCGTGAACTCGCAGCTCTGTTGCGTGGCTGCCTTCATTAGCAGGACTTCTCAGCCGAGTGTCCTGTTTTCGCTGGTGTTTCCTAGCTCTCCGGTGCTCCTCCTTGCCGTCTCCTAAAGAAACAGCTGAGAAGTCGCCAGGATTGTCCCGTCCTTAAATAACACCAGCTGCCACGCACATGTGTCGTGTGTTGTGAGTTAGCCACGTGCTCTCATGCCGCACATGGGGGGTAGGCAGGTGTTGATGGTATGGCCACTTCGCAAAGATACTCCAGGAGATTAAGTCTCATGCAGGACGTCACGGCTGACACTGGGACCAGAGGCCCCATCCTCCCCCTCGCCCTCTTGGGTCCTTTCTGCCACCACACAGAACCAGCCACAGACACCAGGGACGTGCCCTGTGCTTTAGCTCTGTAAAATGGAGATAACAACAGTGCCTGGTTTCTAGGGCCACTGGGAGGCTGAAGTGAGTTGTTGCATGTGGTGAGGACAGTATCTGGGGACAGTCCATGTGAGCATTTAGGAGGGGGTAGATGGTCCCTCCCCCAGTATGTGCTGGACACTGTGGGGTACAGGCAGATCACGTGGCTCTGGCACACTAACCAGAAAGGCAGATAAAACCTGTGCCCAGGTAAACATCGTACCTGCTGGGAAGGTTGGCCCGAGTGTGTGGCCTCGTGGCTGTCCTGCACTGTGTGTCTCCTGGTCCAATCCAGCCTCCTGAAGCCGTGCCCTGTCCTTACCAGGGCCAGGAGGTCAAGGGCAGACATGAGCCCTCTGATAGAGCTGAACCTTTAGTCGGGGACCTTGGTGTGCTCTTCGGGCTTTTTAACTCACAACCGGTGTTGCCAGCCCATTTCACAGACGGAGGCTACAGCCACAGGACAGGCTGGCCCCCAGCCCTGCCTCACTCCCCTCTCAGCACCACCGAGTCTATATAGACACACACACACACAAAGGAATAAAACGGTCAGCAGAGGAAGTATGTGGTGAAGAAAGGAAGGGGGAGTGCATTCACTCACTCAGCCGACATGGACTACCATATGCCAAGCCCCGGTCTAGCTGCTGGGGGTGCAGCTGTGAACCTCACGACTGACCAGCACCCCCAGGGAGGCGCTTAGAGAGGGAGTTGATAGTTTCATGGCCAAGGTGGGCTCCCTGTATGTGGGGATCTGCCTTCAGAAGGGTTGGGGGACCTCCTTCCCATGCTGTGTGGGCAGCACCCCATTCCGCTGCTCGGTTTTGGAGGGACAGCAGCCGTGGCTTCTGGGCCAGCCTCTTCCTCCAGCGCCTCTTCGTGGGGCGGTTCCCTGTGGGGTCGGAGTTCCAGTTCTTTGTCGCCTCCGCCTCCGAAGGAAATTATAGCTTTGGGAAGGCGGAGGAAACCCCGGGCGGGGGTGGGGGGATGACAGGAGAGGGACTGGGGAGGGATAAGCAATGCTGGAGTTAGGCCTGAAGGACAGCACTTCCTGGGCCCCCCTCTGGCTAACAGTGCGCACTGCTAGGGGCCTGCCTAGCTCAAGGCCTGGCTGAAAGCTCGTGGTCTCATTTAGTCCACAAAATTATTCAGCAGATGCTTTATATACCAGCCTTTTTTCTAGGAGCTGGGAATATGGCACGTGAGTAAAACAGACAAAAATTCTCGTCCTGGATGGCTAGTCTTAGAGCAAGAGGACATCCTTAAAGGAAGACCCATGCTATCTGAATGGTAACTCCTGGAGTCCACGGAGGCCTTGTTTCAGGGTCATGAAGCTGGCGAGGAGAGGCAGAGATAGTGGGGGCAATTGGGGTGTCCGAGGACAGAGGGAAGCTGAAACAGTGTCACCTGAGGCCAGCCAGCCAGGGTGGACACCCAGCACTCCTGGAACATGGCAGAAGTCAGAGAAGAATGAGATTCTGTTTGCAGAGTTGAGCTCGTAAATAGCTATTTCTGAACATGTTTACCTTGTAGGGGTAACTTATCCACGACTGGTTTTCTGACAGAACAACCAGTGTTGCTGAGTATTTCTTTTGTGCTCTGGGCCCATGGGGCTGGCAGGAAGATGTGCTTTCTGTCCTGGGGACTAACCTGGTTAATCAATTGCAAACAAAATGAGGACAAGTCTGTTTAGAGTCACCTCATGTAACTGGGCCTCAGGGCACTGTGGAAGGAACGCAGATCAGTCAGAGAAGGCTTCCTGGAGGAGGTGGCTCCCTAGGCTTGTCAGAAAGAAGTGGAGAAGGTGTTCTCAGTGAATATGGTGTGTGTCCATCGAGCTGGGTGACTGGTCTGTCACAATGGAGCTGGAGATGGGGGAACAAGAGGTTAGAAGGGCAGGTGCAAGTGTAGGCCAGTGGGGGTTTCATGTGGTCCCCACCTGGGAGTGCCTGAAAGTTTTGCAGCAGAGGAGTAGCCTGGTAAAGGTGGTGCTTCTGAGTGTTTAGGGTGTCAGTGACGGGGGGCGGCAGCGGGGAGCCAGGAGCAGATAAATGTGAGCTCACAGAACCTGGGTCCTGTCTAAAAAGTCCTGGGTCACACAAAAATCACTCGCTCTGAGCCTCAGTTTACCTCATCTCTAAAGTGAAAATAGGATTTCTAAACCTGGCTATTTCACAGATTTGTTGTGAGTCTTCACTTTAAGAATATACATGGCAGTGCTTTAAATATTTTTTTATTGATTTCAGAGAGGAAGGGAGTGGGAGAGAGAGATAGAAGCATCATTGATGACAGCGAATCATTGATCCCCACTGAGGATTGAGCCTGGACATGTGCCCTGACTGGGAATTGAACCATGACCTCCTGGTTCATAGGTCGACACTCAGCTTCTGAGCCACACGGGTTGGGCCATGACAGTGCTTTAAAGAAAAAGGTAATGTGTTGAGAAGACAACGCAGGCTGTTGGTGTCAGGATCCCTCCTCGCTCTGGCTTTTTGTACCTGGGAGACAGCCAGACGCTCGCGAGACACCTCCTTCCCTTGTGGGTAAATGACATCGTCCACACTAGAGAGAACCAAGGGGGGGAGGTGAGCCCACAGACATGCTGCTCCTCATGTGCATTTAATCCTTACACCCCCAGCCCCCAGAAAGGAAGCTGTGGGACCCCCCCCCCCCCTTCGCACCAGCTACAGCCAGAGCTCTGGCCCCAGTCACACAGCTCACCAGGGCACTGGCCAGCTCTCCTGTGTCAGTCTGCTCAGGCGGCCATGACAAAGTGCCTCAGACGGGGCACTTGAACAGCAGATTCATTTTCTCACGGTTCTGGGGTTTAGACATCCAAGATCACAGTGTTGGCAGGTAAGGTGTCGGCAGGTTTGGTTTCTCCTGAGGCCTCCCTCCTTGACTTGCCGATGGCCGTCTTCTCCCTGTGTCCTCACATGGTCTTTTTTCTGTGTGTATCTGTGTCCTAATCACCTCTTCTTGTAAGGAGACCAGTCCTATTGGATGAGGGCCCACCCTGGTGACCTCATTTTCCCTTAGTCACCCCTTTAAAGGGACTGTCTTGAAATGCAGTGGTACTGGGAGTCAGGACTTCAATGCATGAACTGGGGAGGGGCGTGCACACCCATGCACGCCTCACCCATGCTTTCAGAATTCCCAGTGAGGCACAATTTTGAGTATTCAGGCACTTCCCTGGTGGAAAAGGGGGTGAGGGCTATAAACTGCCCGGGAGCTGTCATAGGCTCGTGGGGAGATGGGCGCCTCTGAGAAACGTGGCTGAGGGAATGATGTAGTTAGTGCACCCAGCAAATCCCGGTTAGATTCACTTCAGTATGAACTTCATAGACAAACAAACGAAAACCTTGAACTTCCAAAAAGCTCAATTATCTTGCTTTTTAAAACATTTCATAGCAGGTTTCCTTTAAATGCCTAACCTCACCAGTAGCCTTAAAAAGTTATTTGATTTAATACCATGTGATTAAAATACTGCGTTCTCAGGGCCCAGCCATGACAAGCAGGAGAGACAGCCTGTAATTAAGATTGTGCTGAACCTTCTTTCTCCAGAGTTCAGTTCACGCAACCACCGTTGACGATTAAACAGCCGAGGCACCCGTGGGTCTCCAGCACCTTCTGTTCCAAGTAATTGTGTGCCAGGATCCGACCCCTCTTGAGGGAGGGAAGCCCTGACCGCCCGGCCCTGCCTGGGGCCGCGGGAGCTTTCCTGCTGTCCTAGGAGCCAGCATTGCAGCAACCCAGCCTCGGTCTTGTTCGGCCTCCAGGGTCCCTTGGGGGCAGTCATGTGGTCCCCTGTCAGGGTAGAGGTCACGGAGGCATCCACAGAAGAATAGTGAGCATCCTGTTAGAGGTTTCAGCCTGCAAGCAGATGACTCCTGCCAGAGCTGCAGATGTGGCCAAGTTGATTGACTAACTTCTGGTCGTCCCTGTAAGTGGGGAGGAAGAGGGGACAGAAGGAGGCAGGGAGTATAACGGGGAAAAGCATGTGTGACTGGTTCGTTTGCAGGAAGAATGTCCTGATTCTCCGTGTGAAGACAGCAGTTACTGGGAGGAAGCGCACCTGGCCTGCAGGGCAGAGGAAGGAGGGCTTCATTACGTCTATTGCTGGTTGGGCTGTGGAGTCTGAGTCCTGACTTCCCACCGGTAACACTAAGAACCTCTGTGCGTTGGGAACTGTGTTGTGTCCTGCAGGCCACACGCAGTCTCCTTGGGGAAGAAGGCCTTCAAGGGCAGTTCTAAAAGGCCCTGTTCCGGGGGCCGCACAGACTGGTGGAGCAGACAGACAGACTCCCTCAGAGGGAAGGGAGAAGCTCAGGCACCGTGGGAGTCCCTGAGGGGCTGGTCCAGCTGAGGAGTCAGGAAGGCTCCTCCTGGAAGTGTTGACTAAGTTGAGAGCTGAACCAAAGGATGTAGGGGACTCAGTCTGGCCAAGAGGAGGGCAAGAAGTGTCTAAGGCAGAAGGAACGTGGTATGCAGAAACCTGGTAGTGAGAATGCGCATGGGTGGGGGCCATTCGGGTACCTCTGAGGACACAGACTTGGAGGAGAGTGGATGGAGGGAGGTGAGGAATGGAGCTGGAGAGTTGAGAAGGGGCCGCAGTGTAAAGGCCACACAGGTAGAGGTGAGTCAGCAGACCTTGTCCCACGATTTTGAGGGGCACTTCATTGGGCTGGTGGGACCAGAGTGCTGGGTGGACTCCTCCCCCCTGTACATGGTGCTCTGAGAGCTCATGCAGACCCCTTGTTGGCATCCTGGCAGGAGGTCTTGTTCTCTGACTCTGCTGTGAGGTTTGACTGGCCTTGCCCTGTACACGGAGCTGCCTGTGGTTTTCTGGGCGGTGGCTGCCTCTGTGCCCCTTCATGCCAATGCAGATGTCTTCGGAGCTTGGCAGCCTTGCCTCTTTAAGGGATATCAGCCACGTCCAAGGAACAGCCCGCGTGTATTGGTTTGTAACAGAGACCAGAAGTGATTTAGACAGGTTATTTTTCTCAGCATAAGAGAGGCCTGGGTGTCGGTTGGCCAGAGCTGGTGTGCTGGTTCCATGGGGCCTAGTCCACTTCCATCTTTTCTGTTGCTCCACCAGCTTCTGCATGTGGCCACTTCACTCCAGAACCTCAAGGACACTTCATGGCCCAGTGTGGCTGCTGGAGCACCAGCCATCACGCCCTCATTCTGGAGGAGGAACTGAGATCGGTTTCCCGTTTCTTGCATCCAAGGGATCATGTTGAAGGGCTAATGTTATAGCTTCCTCCTTTCCCTGACGGTATTCTGTAGCTCTCCTCCATATCAGTGCATCATGAGCCCCTTGTTTACTTCTAAGGATAGAATATTCTGCTGTGTGGCAATGTACTAGTGTATTCACCCATCGTCCATTTCTGGACGTTTGGATGCTTTCCAGTCTTTGGCCCCTGGTAGTCTGAGCAGACTGAGGGGGTCAAAAGCAAATCATATTTGGCTCCTGGCCTCAAGGAGCCTGGATTAGACAGGTTCTCCAGAGCAACAGAACCATTGGATGGTGGGGGGAGGGAGTAAGAGAGAAGGGGTCCTCCTGGGAGGCTCTGTTCTCTATGTGGTTAGCTTGGGCTTCTTTTCAACATGATGGTCTCAGTGTAGTTGGCCTTATTTCAGGGTGGCTGGCTTTCCTCACAACACAAAAGCTAATGCTACCAGGCCTTCCTCAGGCTTAGGCCTGGAACAAGCATAAGGTTACCCCAGCTGCCCTCAGAACGTCCAGTCACACACTGGGAAGTACGGACACTACTCCATCCCCGTAGAGAATCTATCTCTATATAAAAGTCTAAGTGATTATTACAACCAAATGAGCAGAATAACCAGAACGATTGCTGGACCAGTCACTATGACGCACACTGACCACCAGGGGGCAGACACTCAACTCAGAAGCTGCCCCCTGGTGGTCAGTGTCCTCCACTCAGCCAGAAGTCAAGGTCGTGGCTGGCAAGTGCAGCTGTGGTGGCGCTACCAAGCAGGGTGGTAGGCACAGCAGGCCGGGATGAGTGCAAGCCGCACAACGCTGGCTGGGGCTCCTCCCTGGCCACCTGCTCCTTGGCGCACTGCTGCATCCCTCAGGGGATGTCCAAGTGCCTGTGGGGATTGGGCCTAAACCAGCAGTTGGACATCCCCTGAGGAGTCCTGGGTTGTAAGAGGGCACAGGCCAGGATGAGGAACCCCTGTACCCTGTGCACGAATTCGTGCATTGGGCCTCTAGTGTGGTAGAATATCCAGGTACTCAATAAACATTAGCTGTCTTACTAGACAGAACATTGGACTGGCTGAGACCCAGCTCTTGGGGTACCTTCCTGTGTGACCTAGCCCCCCACACACTCCCTCTCTGAATCTCTAAATTGAGGCTAGTAGAAATACCCGCCCGTCACCTGTCTGCCTCGCAGAGCATCTGTCAGGCCCAAATGACAGAAGATAATAATAGCTGTGAAACAGGTTGGCAGTTGGGAGTGGCAGGGTTTTGGGTTCTCCCTCCCTGGAGCCCCACCCCCAGACACAGCCGTCAGGGTTCTTGGGGGCAGGATTTGGAGGTGCAGGAGGAAGGTCGGCTCTTTCTGAGCTGCTTCTGCAGGCCCCCAGTTGTGTTGGCAGGTAGGGCTCGAGTCTGAGAGGCACGAGGGGCTAGCTTGCTGAGTGGTCAGTGTCCCCAGAGACTCGCAGCCTTTCCCTCGTCTCTCATATCCTTGTGGCAGTTCTGTAAGGCAAGTGACACTCTCGCCCCTTTGGCAGATGTCCCCACGGTGACACAGCTGAGCGGCGGAGCCAGAACCCCAGCTTGGGCCCGCCAGGCTCCAAACCCAGTGCCCTTTACCCACAAAGCTGGCAAGAGAGAAGCGTTTGGCAAAATACCAGAGTTTTCCTTATTGTGAACACTGTCAGCTTTAATTAGATTAATTTTCACTTTTGCCTTTGAGGCAGGAGGGTTAACAATGATGCCGTAGAACTGCAGCGAGTCCTGGTGTAAGAACCGCCACCAAGCAGCAGTCAGAGGCGCGTTTGATTTATCCATGCACCCCCACCCAGACACCCCCTCACCCCACCGAGGGCAGGATGGTGCGTCCAGGCCCAGTCTAGGATGGTCACAGGAGCTCCTGCCCAGATTTTTATTGCGTGTTTAGAAAGGCTCTTTGCACATGTCTGCACTGGGTGTGGCCACAGCCCCAAGCCCTGGTTGTCTGGAGTAAATGAAGGACAGCGGCCAGTTGCTGGTGAGTCCTCTTCTCTTTCCAAGGTAAACGGGGGAAGTCAGGGCTTGTGAATGAGAGTGCTTTGCCCGGACCCAATCTTGCTTTTTCACCCCGGGGAGCCAACAACAAATATTTGTGGAAGGCTCAGGGCATGCCAGGTGGGCCCTGGGCAGGAGAAAGGTGCCCTGTGGAACAGTCAGCCTCTGAGGGGGACCTTGCTGAGAAACAGTTGGGCTTGTGGCTGGCAGCTCCTGCACCCTGGGCACCCAGGGCTGCGGGTTGTCCTGGGGGAGAGGGCCCTGGGCCAGCTGCCTCTGGCAGCGGTGGGAGTGCTGTCACTTGTGCCCAGGCTGCTCAGGCGGTGCTGGCTTTTGGAAGGACAAGCATGTGGCCTTTGGGGCTTTGCTGGCCAGCTGCCAGCCCAGGAAGGAGGCACTTAAGGCTGTGTGTGTCCTCCCTTCTCCGCCGGCCTGGCCACTTTTACTGGGCAACCAAGAGGATGCAGCATTGTGCAGTCATTGTGGGGGCTGGGCCTAGCGGCACCTGGGGCCCCTTTTATGAGATGGGCCTTTGTGTTCATCTGAGGACCTCTGCCCCTCCACCCCCACCCCATCTCGCCTACATCCTCATCCCGGGGCCTCACTCGCCTCTCCTCTCCCTTTCCCAATTCCCTTTCTATACAATCTTTACTTCAGCCAACGCAAACACTGGGATAAGCAGGCAAAGTCGCCTCCGAATGAAGAATCTTCTCCAGACTCACCATCCCAGATGCGGCGTCTCCATGGAATTGCTGACCCCGACTCTCCAATAAAACCCAGTGATGTCTGGCCGGCGTGGCTCCATGGTTGAGCATGGACCTATGAACCAGGAGGTCATGGTTTGATTCCTGGTCAGGGCACATGCCCAGGTTTTGGGCTGGATTCCCAGTGGCGGGGGTGTGGGAGGCAGCCGATCAATGATTCTCTCTCATCATTGATGTCTCTCCCTCTCCCGTCCTCTCTGACATTAATAAAAATACGTTTAAAAAAAAAGAGACCTGGTCCTGTGGAGGCCCAAGTGCGGGATTTGTGTGCGACACAAACAAAAGCAAGAGGAGGACCTGGGTGGGGCCGATGTCACATGCACCTTTGAAAATCCTTGTGTTTAGACTCTAATTTCCTGCTCTGCTTTGTAAGCGTGCGGTTCGGGGATTTCAAGGCTTGTCTTCGTTCGCTGTCGAGGGGCTGATATTCTAAAAGGTTGGCATTGCTGATTATTCTTGGAACCTCGAGAACCGCTCTGGTGGAGTCGGTGACCTTAGAGCACATCCTGTCACAGACCATGAGCATGAGCCTGAATGCGGAGCCTCCAGGAGGCTGCTGGAGGGGAACTGCTGGAGGGATAAAGTGGGACCTGCTCAGGGGACGCCATCGCAGGGCTAATCAGAGCAGAGGGGCGTCTGTGAGGCAGAGGTCAGATGCAGGCACAGCATCAGCCCCCTCTTTGGCCACTGTGCCCTGCATTGACCCAGGGGGACACAGGCCTGCCCAGGCCCCCGTGTCCTGGTGTGAGGGGGATGCAGGCCTGCCCAAGCCCCCATGGCCTGGTGTGAGGGGGATGCAGGCCTGCCCAGGCCCCCGTATCCTGGTGTGAGGGGGGACAGGCCTGCCCAGGCCCCCGTGGCCTGGTGTGGTGCTGACCATGGCAGACCCTCTTGAGGTTAGAGACGTGAGAGGAAACACAAGCAGCGGTGACTAGAAAAATGCTGCCTCATTCTGAGGCAGGGAGTTTGGGCGAAGTGGAATCTGATATGTGGCCCTGCTCAGGACCGGGGTGCTGACAGGGCTCAGGTTTTTGAGCAGGTGGTGTCAAAGCCGCATCCGGAATGAAGTCTTGTAGGGGCCCAGCTTCGTCTTTCCGCATGCGGACAGCCAGCTGTCGCAGCGCGGCTCCTTGAAAAGACTGTTCTTCCCCATCCAATTGTCCTTCTTAAAAATCATGTCTCTTTGCCCGGCTGGTGTGGCTCGGTGGTTGAGCTTTGACCTATGAACCAGGAGGTCATGGTTCGATTCCTGGTCAGGGCACATGCCTGGGCTGTGGGCTCCATCCCCAGTGGGGGACATGTAGGAGGCAGCCAATCAATGATTCTCTCTCATTATTTTTTTAAAATATGTTTTATTGATTTTTCTACCGAGAGGAAGGGAGAAGGATAGAGAGTTAGAAACATCGATGAGAGAGAAACATCGAATCGGCTGCCTCCTGCACACCCCCTCCTGGGGATGTGCCCGCAACCAAGGTACATGCCCTTGACCAGACTTAAACCTGGGACCCTTCAGTCCGCAGGCTGATGCTCTATCCACTGAGCCAGACCAGTTGGGGCATTCTCTCTCATTATTGATGTTTCTAGCTCTCCCTCTCCTTTCCTCTCTGAAATTAATTAAATTATATATTTAAAAAATCATGTCTCTTTCCTACTGAAAAATAACTTTTGATTTCCTCCTCCCTCCAGCATATCTCTCCCCTCCCTCTCTTCTCCCCCTCGCCCCCCACACACCCCTGCCAGCTTGCCCTGAAGTAATGAGCATTTCTGCTACTTTTCAGAGGCCTCCATGCTGCAGCCTAGGCCCTTGTCCCTAACTCCCAGGCTTCCTTCTCGCGTGGCCCTTTGCTTCCTCAGGCTTCCTCATGTGCTCATTTGTCTCCCTAGATGGGCATATTCAGCTCCTTTGGGGGTGGAACTGCATGTGGCTCAAGAAACCCCACACAAACCTGTTTTCTCTTCCCACCTGCATCTCTGGCTGCTAAGCCAGTTGTAACTTTTCCTGGGCATGATCATCTTGGAGCCACTCATCCTTCAGAACAGTGTTTACTGAATGAATAACTAAATGCAGACTTCTATAAGGTATCTGGCTGGCAAATGATTTGCTCACCAAAGTGGCAGTCCATCCATTAGTCCACCCATCCACTGATCTACCCGTCCATCCATCTCTCCGTCCATCCATCTCTCCGTCCGTCCGTCCGTCCATCCATCCATCCATCCATCCATTCATCCATCCATCTGTTTATCTTGCCATCTATCTTCTGAGAAAGAAGAGGGCTGGTTACTTGGCCCCTGACTGCTGGCTGGGTCAGAGTTGTGCTATAGGTTTGTATTGTTACAAGGCTACATTTATCCAATCGTTCAAGAGGTAGCCAGGCCCTAGCTGGTTTGGCTCAGTGGATAGAGCATCGGCCCGTGGACTGAAGGGTCCTGGGTTCAATTCCGGTCAAGGGCATGCACCTCGGTTGCAGGCTAGATCCCCAACCACAGTCAGGACACTTACGGGAGGCAACCCATTGAAGTGTCTCTCACATCGATGTTTCTGTCTCAGTGTTTCTTCCCCTCCGTTCCACTTTCTCTAAAAGTCAATGGAAAAACATCTTCGGGTGAGGATTAACAAAACAAAACAAAAACTCAAGAAATGATTAAAAGGCTGATTTTTAAAAAAATATGTTAAAAAATGAAAGAGGTAGACAGTTTACCGGAAAGCCAGAGGGGATGGTTACCCTGGCTGTTGTCTCTGGCAGGATGCTTGTTCAGGGGCCCTGTGGGGTGTGTGTGTGTGTGTGAGGGGGCATCTCAAGAGGTTGAGACACAAATCTACCTGATGAACAAGAGTTAGAACAGAGGGACGAGGTGGTCTGAGGAGCCCACTTACCCCACTCCAGGGGTATTTCTGTCAAAATTGTGACTTCTGCTCATTAGAATTTTGTGTCACAGGATGGAGATGATGGAGGCCTCTGAGAAATTCTCACTCTTAGGTGCCCTGTGCAGCCTTGAGGAATAGCATCCTTGGGGCTTGCTGTTCCTTCTCACTTTACATGCATTACCTTCTCTGAGTTCTGAAATTGGGCCTAAACTGGACAACTTTGACTCTCTGATCCGCTGGTGCAAGGATGTCACTACTACCTGGAAAATTGGGTTTTTGACCTTGACCTACACTTTGGGGACCCTCTTTGGGGATTTTTCCCCCCCAGGAACTGGCTGTGGTTTGCCTCGATCCTCAGGTCCTGTCTGTCCCAGTGCCAGGCTGCTTCGCCCATCATGGGGGTTTCTTCCTTAGGGTTTCTGCTCTCCTGCCCTGCAGGCTGGTCTGTCTGTTCACTGTTTACACACACACACACACACACACACACACACACACACACACACACACACGGGTATCAGTGGCCTGGCCTGACCCTCAGCGGACAACAGGTCCCCCAGGAGGCCTCCGCAGTACATGGATTCGTGAAGGAATTGCATAGCAAGTAACCGTTGCTGGATGCGTCAGAGCCTCTTTCATCTGAGACGCCCTCCTGAATTGCCCCAGAGAGGCGGTTCTCCGGCAGCCCTGCCTCAGAGCTGACGTCTTTCCATTTGCCAATGTGCTGTGTGCCATGGCCGGGCCATTCCGCCTTCCCCAGCAGCATCATGCCGGCGCCAGCTCTCTGATAGTATTTCCATGGATTCCCCATTTCACAGCGAGAGAAGGTGAGGTGGCAGTAATCTGTTTTCCCAGTACGGAGGCACATCGCTGAGTAGGTGTTGTGGGGTTTTTTGTAAAGATCCTGAGATCGGCCACATTTCAGTATGAATTGTGCAGCGTATCAGCCCTGTGCCCAAAATTACACTTTGCTCTTGGCATTTGCCCGAATGATTCCTGCCAGCTTTTACGTTGGCCCTGCCCTCTCTATTCCCCATGTCCCAAGAGCTTTTCCCCCCCGTTTCTTTTCTTTTCTTTTCTTTGCTGCTGCCGTACCGGGCCGGATCTGCAGGCTCCCCTCTCCTCGCTGGTGCCTGCAGACTCTCTGGCATTTCTCTGACCACTGGCACTTCCTCTGAGGGAAGCAGATCCGAGGGACGGAGAGGAACGGGGAAGGGCGGCCAGGGGAGGGAATGCTTTCTGTGTTGGCAAAAACGGAGCAGAGCAGGTGGCTGGTTTGCTCCCTGAGGTCAGGCAGCCAGCAACAACTTGACCTCATGTCTTTCTTATTGCTGCTCGTGGGGGCTTGAAAGCCAGAGTGCGTATCCACCCTACAGTATTCGCTGAGCCCTAGATGTGTGCCTGTTTCCAGGAAGGAACCAGCACCTGTCTCTGGGAGGAAAGGTGGCAGACAGGAAGGGGTTAAGACTCCCTGCAGGGAAGTTTCTGACAAATGGCAGAGGCCAACTTTGGCAGTGCTGCTGACATTTAGGGAAAGGGGGTCCGTGTGGGCCAAAGCCCGGGAGGCCTGTGTCTGAGGAGGGTGCCGTGGGCCGTGCAGGATAGGGTGTTTCAGAGTTGGGCAGAAAGGGGCTTTTTCAGGAGGGAGAGGGCATCACTGTTCTTCTCCCAGGTGACCTCCCGTGTGACTTGGCATCTGAGAGGCCATGAGGAGAGAGGTGCCAGAATGAAGTGTGGGTTCCAGGAAGCAGGAGGCAGGGCTGGGACCCCTGAGTGTGAGGTGCAGCCTGCACCCTCTGCCGAACAGGGAACCGTGACAAGACTTTAGGAAGACAAACTGATGGCTTCGTGAGGCTGTGTGGGGATGGGTTCTGGGACCCAGGGGCGGAGGCCGGGTGAGGATTGGGGAGCCATCAGGAGCTGGCCTTGGGAGTCCTTGCCATGTGGATGGTGGAATGCATCTATAGGAACAAAAAGGAAGGGGGGTGGGGCTTGAAGAACCTTTAGGGGACAACCCCTCGGGGCCTAATGCCTGGCTGGGGGTGTAAAGGAAGCCCCAGGGGGGATGGTGTTGATTCTGTGCAGTCCACTGGGGGCCTCCAGAATAGGCCTCCTGCCACACCTGCCTGCTCTCCTGCCTCAAGCTCCTCTCTGAGGCCCGTTCAGTGACATTGACCTGCCTGCCCCGTGCTGGGTGCTCTAGGCACAGGGACACTGCGGCTGGCAGGTTTGTGAGCAGGGGCAGTGATAATGATGGTGCTAGTGGTGGTAGCAGTGTCATCACTGGAGGACCAGTGCTGGGGGTGGTAGAATGCCCAGTGGCTCAGATGCCCAGCTGCTTGCAGAGGGGGGTGAGTCCTGACTCTGGTCTTGCATTACCTTTGGCATGCTGCCTCCCCCATCCTCTCCCAGCTCCCCCATGTCTAAAACCTCCAAGGTCAGGGGCTTGGCTCTGTGCCATTTGGTTTGTAGCCCACGCTTCCTGTAGCCATCAATGTGTTTTCCATCGTTATAGTAACAGTGCTTTCCTGAAGTATAATTTATATGCGTTGTAAGGCATGAATCTTACCGACACAGACTGAGGGATTTTGCCAAGATCAAAATCATGCTCATTTCCATCACCCCACAAGGTCACCAGTGGTTCTGAAAGGGAGGTAGAAAGGACAAGAAGGACAGAGGCACCTGTTCGGGGGACGGAGACCACCTCCCCTGTTTGTGCCATGTGTATGTCCTGTGTTCTCCGCAGCTGACCTTGGAAGCGTGGGGTCTGTGCATGAGGCAGGGCTCCTGGAGCAGCAGGATGACTTGTTGCCAAATGTATCCAACCCGGAGCATCTTCCTGTTCCAGGGCCCCACCAAGATGCAGGGTGATGGTGGTGCATCCATCTGGAGGGTCAGCAGCATTGGAAGGCTGTATTAGTGCAGGAAAATGGATCTTGTTGAAATAAAAGGGGTGCACAGGAAGCAGAACAGAAACCGAGGGTAACAGTCTTTGGGAGAAGTTGAGGAGTGCCAGTGTGTAGCCTTGTTGGAGCCCATATGTGGAGGTTGGGGGGGGGCTGGGGACATAGCCTGGACACCCCCACCCTCAAGGATGCCAACACTGGCTCCCCTGCAGCCTTGGCCGGCAGCCAGCCCTCAAAGGCTCGCTTTGAAGAGTCCACACTTCTGAGACGTGAAGCTGTGGGATTTTCATCCTGTTCCTTGGAGGAGGGGGAACATGCAGGAGAGATGGAATCTGCGTCAGCTCTGAGAGGCTCCCCGAGACATCGCTAAGGGGCATTGCCTGTCATTTCCATTTCCAGGGGACAGCATTGGAGCAGATGAGGCCGCCACGGACCCCCCTCTGTCTCACAGGCTCTCTCTTCATGCTTTCTTTTCCTGTCTCAACTTCAGGACTCTTCAGAGCTGAGCTGGGCAAAAAGAACACCACGTAACAACTTGCCAATGTTTTTGCCTTTGGGCTCACACTTGTTTGTGTTGTAGTATTTGTTACTTATGTTGACTCCAAGAGCTGAGGGCTGCGGGGTGTGGCCTCTGCCCTTACCTGAGGATGTTTTTCCATTGATGTTTAGAGAGTAGAAGGAAGGGGGAGACACAGAGAGGAGGAAACATCCATGGGAGAGAGACATATTGACTGGTTGCCGTCCCCATGCTCCCCAACTGGGGCTGGGAACGGAGCATGCAACCGAGGTGTGTGCCCTTGACCGGAATTGAACCCAGGACCCTTCAGTCTGTGGCCGACAGGACCCGCTGAGCCAGAGTGCCTAGGGCTGCTCTTACTTCTCCTTTAGACACACTTGTTGGTGATTGTCAAAGACATCTTTAGGTGTTTTCTTGATTCCTAAATTATGTATGCATTCAAGGAATTTTTTTGGTTCTTGAGCCAAATCGCCCTAGAGAAGATAGTTGTCATTCCCTTTTCACTCTTCCAGATTCGATGAGTATAAAATTATATCTCATTTTCCTTTACGGTTCTTTGATTACTGGTGAACTTGACGATTTGGGAGGAATTTATAAGCTGTTTACATGTCTTTCTTAAGAAATGTACTTCTCGTGCTCTTTGCCCATTTTTCTATTGATGTATTATTTATCACCTTCCACTTTAGTTAGGCCAAACCTTATAGGTTAAGACCTTACTTTTCCAGTGAAAAATAAAGCATTTATCCCTACCTGGACTTGGAGGCTTGGAACAAATTAAATTAGCTCCAGACTGGCGCTCACCCACCAAGGTCCATCTCCAACGTGGCCTTTGGGAGAGTGAGGAGAGGTGCCCCTTCCCTCGAAGACACGGCTAAGTGTAGTACCTGTTGAGTGGCACACAGGTGGGCTTCAGCCTTCCGGGGTCCCTCATCCAGGTACACCCCCCACCCCCATTCAGAGCATAAGGACACAGCCTTACACAGTCCACACAGCCTGCAGCACCCTGCGTGCTACTCTGAGTGACACGAAACTGAACTGAGCCAGTTTTAAAAACAATATAAAAAACTCCATTGTGTGGTACCAGTTTTCACTGTGATTGGACCCCCACACTCCTGGGCACCACAGTGTTTTGAATAGAATCTGGATTAGGTTAGCCTGGACTTGGCTTGTGCTGCAGGAAAAGGCAAGGGCTTCAGTCCTGCCTTTGCTACTAGTTCGTGATGTGGCTTTGGGCAAGTCCACTAACTTTTCAGGAACTTTTCTCACGGGTAGAATAAGAGGCTGCCACTAGATAAACTTGGATGTCGTTCTCACCTCCAAATATCTATGAGTCCAGTTCTAGCCCCATTTTTCTTTTTATTCACAGGAAATATGACAATGTAGCTTTAATTTTTCTTTAGCATCTGGGTTATATAAAAATAAAGCATTTCAGAGTCTGATACGTAGTTTTTTTGTATTTCACCAAATATCTACCTAAGCTATTCTCTCTAATTGTGTCCCAAAAAAGTAATACTTCAATGTAAGCAAGCCCCTCTTCAGTGTTTTCCTGAGGGGGTGTCTTCGGTATCTGTGACGTCAGTGAGAAGGCATGGCTGCATTTGACAGTGGGAAATGCAGATTAAATATTGGGTCATTCCATATCTTCCTTCTGCCCATCCTTCCTCGCCATTTGTGTGTCTCCTTGGTGAGCTCAGAAGTGAGCAAGGCTTCAAAGACCTCACTGCTTTTGGGGAGCAATGACATGGTCCTAAACGTACCAAGACCTTCTTGTGTACCGACCCCTCAGACATCCTGCTTTTGTGCTCTTGGTGGCCTCCCACAAACACTCCCCCTACCCGCACCCCAACTCTAGCTGCCTTCGGCTC
>PVJC01006180.1:44557-55893 GCA_004026665.1 Murina feae | reverse complement strand
AAAAAAAAAAAAAAAAAAAAAAAAAAAAAAAAAAAAGAGAGAGAAATGGGGGCTGTGTCAGAGGGGGGAAGGCAATGGAAAAGTGGCAGATCCAAAGCATTGTAGGTCCCAGTGAACTGGAATTGAGGTTCTAGAGGAGGAATATGTAAAGATAGGAGGTGGAGGCCAGTGACAGGGAAGGACAAAATTTAGCCATTAGTATCTATGAGGTCACGGTTATGACATTGGGAATCGGTGGCTGAGATTGGGTGGAGAACAAGGAACTGAAAGGCTGGGGTGTGCGAGGATTAGCTATGTGTATGGAAATCAAGGAATCAAGATGGAATAATGTTGGGAAGAGAGGCTGTGAGCCAGGAAGCTAACATCATCAGTGTTTTAAAACTTGGGCTTTATTATTACTCAGGTATGGCAAGGCGAACAGATCTGCTACAACAGCCCTTGAGAAGATGGTTTGTTACAGAGCCCATGAGGAAGGTGCATGCCATGCACACAGGGCCGCACGGGGGAGCACCAGTGTCTGTCAGGAGTCAGAGGGAGGGAAACATGGCAAGTATCTTCATTGTGGTTTCTGTGGGAAGGAATGGGTGAGGCAGGGTAAGCAGATTTAGGACTGGCTACTTTGAATAATTTCAGTGGGCTCCAGGCCATAGGGGCTGTACCTGGCTGTGGGGAGATTAGGGCAGGTGGGTAGTAGCCCTGAGTGTGAGAGCCCATAGGGAGGTGGTTGGGGTATGGTCTCTTGGATGGTTTGTTTAAATGTGAAAGGTACACTCACAGGTGAGTTTTTTTTTACCATTTCTAGGAATTAGCTAGTCCAGGAAGGGACAGTCCCTCCAGGTTCAGCAAGGTCCCAAGATGTCAACGTATCTCTATATATAAAAGCCTAAGTGACCATCACAACCGAATGGATGACTGAACAGGCTGCGTGGGGTAACCAGGCCAGCAGGGGGGTTAGTGAAGGCCAACCAAATGACTGAGTAGCAGGCTGCAAAAATGGTGGTGCCCACAGCCAATAAGGAGGGAATATGCTAATTGACTATCATGCCCTCAAAGATGGCAGCACCCACAGCCATAAGATGCCAGCAAGGGAGGACAGTTGTCGGCAATCAGGCCTATAGGAGAGGGCAGTTGGGGGTGACCAGGCTGACAGAGGAGCAGTTAAGCTTTGATCAGGGGAGTTGTTAGGGGGTGATCAGGCTGGTAGGCAGAAGTGGTTAGGGGCAATCAGGCAGGTGAGCAGTTGGGAGCCAGCAGTCCAGATTGTGAGAGGGATGTCCGACTGCTGGTTGGACATCCCTCAAGGGTTCCCAGATTGAAGAGGATGCAGGCTGGGCTGAGGGACAACCCCTCAGTGCACGAATTTCGTGTACTGGGCCTCTAGTCCTATATAATAAAATCCTAATATGCAAATAGACTGAATTGCAAATGACCAGGAGAAAAACCAGTCACTATGACGTGCACTGACCACCAGAGGGCAGACGCTCAACATAGGAGCTGCCCCCTGGTGGTCATTGTTCTCCCACAGGGGGAACGCTGATCAGCCAGGGCTGGGCTCATGGCTGGTGAGCTCAGCAGCTATGGCAGGAGCCTCTCCCACCTCTGCTTCAGGCGGGTGGTAAGGAGCAAGGGGTTTTAGACTATGAGAGACCCAGACTGTGAGAAGAATGTCTTACTGCCGGCTTAGGCCCAATCCCCTGGCAGTCAGACATCCCCCAAGGGGTCCTGGACTGTGAGAGGGCGCAGGCCAGGCTGAGGGACCCCCCTCCACTGCCAGTGCATGAATTTTGTGCCCTGGGCCTCTAGTCAGAAAATAAAAGGCACAGTTGATACTATCATGAAGTGAGGAAGGGTGGCTGGGGGGAAGGGATGTCAGTAAACGGCACGGACAATGAGTGTTGGCGGTATAGCTGATGATGTAGAGTGAAGGCTGAGGGTTTGAAGGAAGGAGACAGGAAGACATGTGGAAGCAACCCTGAGGAGCCAGGAGGACAGCGACCCCATATCCTGGTGGTAGGACATGGGAGAAAGAGCCAGCTTTCATTAGCAAGAAGCTGAGGGTATGTACTTTGCTGATGATGGACATGCATTTCAGAGTATACAGTAGGGGGAGTTCTAGAACTGGGGAGGAGTAGAACATGGGGACAAGATGGGCATGGCTAGAGCTGTGTGGGTATTAGAGCAGGGAGGAGAGGTGTGACCTGGGGGTCTGGGCTTCACAGAGGCCCAGTGAGATTGGTGCTAGTGTAGCCAAGGCAGATAGTGGGTCAGGACAGGACATGGGGCTTCCAAAGGATACTGAATTGAGAAATGCCTCCTCTGGGAAGTGAATCAGAGAGGAGAAGAAGAGAGGAGAGGACAGGGAAAGGGAGGGGAGGAAAGGGAGAAGGAAAGAAGGAAGATACTGCTTATTTTGGTCATTAGTCTTAGAGAACTTTGATATTTTAAAATTCTATGCATTACAACTTTGATAAAAGTAAACCATTTTTGAAGGAGAAAAAGAAAGATAACTGCAGCATTATTTCCCTGGATCCAACAGTTTACTAAGGTAAGAATTAACTAAATCCCCATTTTACAGATGAGGAAGTTAGGGTCAAAGAGGTTAAGTGATTAGTACATAGCAGGTAAGTCTGGCTCAAGGTCAGCTGATTTCAAAGTCTGTGCTTTCCCCCGTTGCACGGCCTCACTGTCCGAGGAAGAAATGGCCAGGGTGCAGGGAAGGTTCCAGATCCAATGTCTCCTTTCTTGTCTGCCACTGATGCCTGAAACTCCTTCAAGAGTGGGCAGAATCTCCCACCTGACAGGCATAGTTAAGGCAAGTAGCTCCCATCTGACACTCATTGACCACTTTTACTGGGAGTCTCTCTTTCATGTATTAAGAATCTGCTCTCGCCCTAACCGGTTTGGCTCAGTGGATAGAGCGTCAGTTTGCGGACTCAAGGGTCCTAGGTTCAATTCCGGTCAAGGGCATGTACCTTGGTTGTGGGTACATCCCCAGGAGGAGGTGTGCAGGAGGCAGCTGATCGATGTTTCTCTCCCATCATGTTTCTAACTCTCTATCCCTCTCTCTTCCTCTCTGTAAAAAAATCAGTAAAAATATATTTAAAAAAAAAAGAATTTGAGTTCCCTAAGTAGAGGTAGAAGACACTTGTACCTGGGTCCTTTTCTCTTCCTAACAGCACCCCTCTCCCAATAGGGACAGCCTTGGAGGGAAGGTAAACTCTTGTGCTGCCCATTAAGACAAAACTGCAGAGGGCCCACTTGTTGGAACCTTGAGGCTTCAGCAGGGCTGAATCACATGTAGTTACCTACTGGAATAGCCAAAGGCATTTCCCCAAACCTGGAAAGGATGCATAAATGATTGCCTGTTGCCAGACAGCTGAGGGCATTTAAATCTACATGTTATTGCCCCCTGCTGGCCAAACACCTGAACAGCGAAAAGCAGTTCCCTCAATCCAACAGTGCCTACTGTATACTAAACCTAACCTTTGGTATGTATATCTACGTTGCCTTAGGACAATTTGTGTTAATAAAGAGAACTTGGTTCCTACAGCTAAGCTCCTCTGGCTCCCCCATGGGTTACAAATTTATATTTCTAGTCTCTATTAGTTTACGCCTCAGCGCCTTCTCCAGATTCCTGAACCCTTCTAGATGCTGGGAAAGACGCCCGGCATTACTCATCTCAGCTCAAATAGTCTCTTCCAAGATTTTGAATCCTGAGCAAGTGCATGAAGGCTGAAGAAGGAATAGATGGACGCGCCAGCTTCGTGTGGCTCCAGCTTCTGTGCTGTGCTGGTTATCTACTGCTACTACAATAAATATCTCTCTCTCCGTCAGGAGTTTGGGAGTAGCTTAGCTAGGTGTTTCCAGCTTAGGGATTCTCATGTGGTCCTATTCAGTGTGCCAGCAGGAGATGCAGTCATCTGATAGCTTGAATGTGGCTCCAGGATCAGCTTCCACGTTGACTTATTCACATCCTGGCTATTGGCAGGAGTTGTCAGTTCCTTGCCATGTGGGCCTTTCCCTGGCTGTTTGAGTGTCCTCATGCCATGGCAGCTAACTTCCCCTCTGTGAGCTGCTGTGCCTTTTGTCACCTAGTCCCTGAAGTTACAGAAACATATTAAGAATGTCAAGACAGAAAGAGCAGAGCTTTAAACCAAGCATGCCTGGCATTGGCAGGAGTTGTTAGTTCCTGTGCTTTCATTTTGTGCTGGCCTCTCCAAACTATGTAATTAGTCCTGCCAGTCTTCCTCTGCATTCCCTTGTATTTGAATTCGCCAGAATTCTTTTCTTTCTTTCCTTCCTTCTTTTTTTTAAAATGTATTTTATTGATTTTTTTACAGAGAGTAAAGGAGAGGGATAGAGAGTTAGAAACATCAATGAGAGAGAAACATTGATCAGCTGCCTCCTGCACACTCCCTACTGGAGATGCGCCTGCAACCAAGCAAGGTACATGCCCTTGACTGGAATCGAACCTGGGACCCTTGAGTTCGCAGGCTGACGCTCTATCCACTGAGCCAAAATGGTTAGGGCAATCCTTCCTTCCTTCCTTCCTTCCTTCCTTCCTTCCTTCCTTCCTTCCTTCCTTCCTCCCTCCCTCCCTCCCTTCCTCCTCCTCCTCCTCCTCCTCCTCCTCCTCCTCCTCCTCCTCTTTTTTTGCTTCCAAAATTCTATGACAGGAGTCTTTACCCATTCATATTTCTATGCACTGCAGACCAGCATATAGCAGGCATTCAGCCATATTTCTTAATTAATGGAAATTGACATAATTGTAAATTATACACCACATCCTAAGAACCAGCTCTAACTATTCATAAGGGCAAGGATAATATCTTCTGTGGTCCTGATGTGCCCTATATCTCTGGACATAGATAGCAATTGGTCATTAAACTTTGAGCTGGAAAAAAAAAAGCAGGCAAGGAAAGATTAGAACTAATTCCCAAGTCCATGGTCTTTCCTCTATACCATTGTATTTCATCAAGTGATTTCACATTATTTTTGAATTTGTGGTATTTGTGTGTGTGTGTGGCCCTGTATTATTTTTCTTTTTCTAAATATGCTTTTATTGATTTAAGAGAGAGGGAGAGACAGAAACATTAATGGTGAGGGAGAATCATTAATCAGCTGCCTCAGGCACACCCCCTACCAGGCCTGTGCCCTAACCAGGAATTGAACCATGGCCTCTTGGTTCATGGGTTGTGATGCTCAACCACTGAGCTACACTTGCCAGGCTCAGGCCCTGTATTATTTGTCAGTTTTTTCACCAAAACTACATTTAATTCTCATAATAAAAACATAATGATATTGTCAAACAAAGGTTTTTTTTTAAATTGCAAGTACAGGAGTTGATTAAGGATACACACACACACGCACACACACACAAGCCTACAGTTAGCATAATTTCTTAAAAATTATATTTAAAGTCCATAGTTCACTATAATGTACATTTTATGGTTTGAACAAATATATAATGACATGCATCCACCATGAAGTATCATACAGAGTAGTCTTACTGAGCTAAAAAGCCTCTGTGCTTCATCTATTCATCCCTCCATCTCTCTCCCGCCCCCTAAATCCATGGTGACCACTTACTCTTTTTCTTTCTCCATACTTAAGCTTTTTCGAGAATGTTGATATAATATAGTATGTAATGTTTTCAGACTGGCTTCATTCACATAGTAGTGTGCATTTAGGTTTTCTTCATGCCTTTTACTGGCTTGATAGCTCATTCTTTTCATTATAGAATCATATTTCATTGTATGTACGTAGCACAATTTACCCATTGACCTGTCGAAGGATATCTTGGTTGTTTTTAAAGGGCACGATCACTGAATCATATGGGAAGAGTATGTTGAGTTTTCTAAGGAACTGCCAAACTGTCTTCCAGAGTGGAGGCTTCGTTTTGTATTTCTACCAGCAGTGAATGAAAGTTCCTGTTGCTCCACATCCTCGCCAGTGTTGCCAGTGTTTTGAATTTTAGCTATTTTAACAGGTATGTGTTTGTTGTATCTAGTTGATGTTTTAATTTGCTATTCCCTAGTGACACAAAATGTTGAGCCTTATCTTTTCATCTGTTTACTCATCATTCGTGTATCGTCTCCGGTGAGGGATCTGCATTCTTTCCACAATATGAAGAAGAGTAGCAGGAGCAGGTGTCTTCTGTGACAGTTCAGAGTCTCCGTCCACTGCAGTGTCATACTTAATGGCCAAAGACTGAATGCTGTTCCCCTTAGATCAGATCAAGGCAAGAACGGGCATTCTCACACTTTTGTTCATCATGGTATTGGAAGTCTTTGCCATGTGTCATCTTAGATTTGTCAGACTCTAGCTTTATTCCTCTGTGATTCCCTGAGCTCTGTCCTTTTCCTGATATTGGTTTTGTCTTCAGGCTGCCTTCCATCGTAGTGGCAAATGTCTGCCAACAGTGACCAAGGCTCTGTGTTTCAGGGTTTGTGGCAGCAGCATCACCAGGATTAGACACCTGGTGAATGTGTGGACACCATCCCTCCTCCCTCTGTTTGCAGCAGGGCCAGGGTGGAGTGAAGCTGGCAGCTGGGATGAGGGTGAAGGAAGAGGCATGGGGATGCTAACAGTGTTTTGCCACCAGACTGCAGTCTTCATGCAGGCAAGGACCGTATCTATCCCTTTGGATGGTGTAGCCCTAGCGAGTGGCATAAAATCAGCTATGGACACGAACTGAATGAATTGTTGACCATATTGTAGCCTCAGGAAAAATGGCAAGATGGAAACACAAGCAAAGATCTGCTCTCCTATGTTTCTCAACTGAACATATTTGTACGGTGTGTAAATCCCTGGAAGAAGAGATGAAATGCTACATTAGAGGGAGAGGATTAAGGTTATAGATGGGGTGGGAGGAGGGATTAGTTTGCTAGGGCTGCCATAGCAAAGTGCCACAGACCAGGTGGCTTAAATAACAGAAATTTATCTTCTCACTGTTCTGGAGGCCAAAAAGCAGGGATAAAGGTGTCAGCAGGATTGGTTCCTTCTGAGGCCTTTGTCCTTGGTTGGCAGAGAGCTGTCTTCTCCCTACGGCTTGACATGGTCTTATCTCTGTGTGTATCTGTATCCTACTCTCTCTTCTTACTAAAACAAGTGGATTAGGGCCCATTCTACTAACCTCATTTTAACTTAATTACCTCGTGGAAGACCCTGTCTCCAAATACAGTCTTATTCTGAAGAATGAGAGCCTGATACTTCAACATGTGAATTTTGACAGACACATGGGGTGGGGGCAAAAGGCTGGAAAACAGGCCCCATCACATGTTGAGAAACACTCAAATGTGATGCTGAGAAAGACAAGAAAGTCTTTCAAGGAAACGGTGTTTCTTTCAGGGGATCTTGTTTTATCACAACGTAATTGAGAACTCGGGATGGCTTCTGGCCCTCTCTTCCATCACCCACTGGGGGCTGGTCCTCTGCTATCCACAGAAGCCCCACACCCAGCCCATGGGTCCTCCACCTGCGCTTGCTCACTGCTGCTGGAGTCTGGCCAGCACCTACCATCTCTCCTGAAAACGACCTCGGCAGTCCTACAGACAAAAAGTCTTACTCAAGAAAGGCTGTTTTGCCCAGCCGGTGGGCTCAGTTTTTGAGCGTTGACCTGTGAACTAAGAAGTCACAGTTCGATTCCTGGTCAGGGCACAAGCCCAGGTTGTGGGCTCAATCCCCAATGGGGGGCATGCAGGAGGCAGCCAATTGATGATTCTCTGTCATCATGGATGTTTCTATCTCTCTCCCCCTCTCCCTTCCTCTCTGAAATCAATTAAAAAAATATTTTCTTAAAAAAATGAAAGGTTGTTTCCCCATAATCAAGAAAACTGATAGGGCATTGAAAAATGGAACTCCAGGCAAATAGTGATGGAAGTTTGGTCCAAACATTGTAGCAGAAAGACATCTTTCTCTGGTCTGTAAGTCTTTATTTTCCAGATTGGGAAGTTCACAGTCTTAGCTGTGTAAGTAATGTACTTTTGTTTCTCCATAACTGAACTGGAGCTCTCCTTTGAGTTACTGGTGTTCCAGAGGGCAGAACTCATAGCCAGTTCAGGGTTTCCTGGTACCTTTCTCCAAAGGGCTCTTACCATGCTAAGGAATTGGGGGGGGGGGGCGGGTGGTAACTGGTCCCTGGTTGTCATCATCCATCCACACTGACACCCCCAAGACATCCTTGTGCCCTCCATGGCCTCAAAGCCTGATCCCTACAGGTCACTACTATGTCTACCTTTTTGGGTCTGCTGACTCTCTGGCATGGCCCATGGCTCTTGGGTTCATAGGAAATGTTCTGCTTCCCTGGTCTCCTTATGGCTACACTGGGACCCACTAGGAAAAGGAGAGAGTGGATTCCCTCAAGTCCAGATTCTCCAGACCTCTCTGTGGTTTGTGTCAGCGTCTCCTCCGCCACCAGGGCTTAGCCCAAGGAGCCAGGATAAAGAGTCCATTTGTAAGAAACAGACTGGTGTGGAAGCATTCTGCATTCTGTCTCTCCCCAAACCAGGTCTGGGCATGGGTAGCCTGATCCTTTCTCTATTCTCCGCAATCCATTGTTGATGACATAATTGTGTCTTCCAGGCTTTTGAAACTCAAACCCTAGGCTTCTGTAACACAAAGCATTTCTTTCTGCTTTATTTTTCCTCCGCTGAGGCAGTAAATGCCACAGGGTACGTGTAATAGGGAAAAGAAATGGGGGAGGGGAGAGAGAGTGAGGGGAGAGTGACGTATCTAAAATATTATCCAGCCACACCTATACTCACAAGTTTTCTCCCAGCAACACTGCTTCTAAGTTTGCTCTGGGCAATTTCATATCCAGTTTGTATAGCCCATCCACTCTTACCATCCAGTTCCTTGCTCCTCATTTACAGGAGCTAACACCCCAGCCCACTTCAGAATCTCACTGCCAGGTGGGGGCACCTCAGCTTCGCTGGGGAATTCCTCTCCCAAATTTACCCCTTATTGGGCTCAGTCTAACATTTTCCCACCTCATCTTCTCTCTCCTAGCCCCGGACTCCGGCCTGTGCTTTCCTTGCAACCTGCAACCGCCAGCCCCTCCTTATCTTTCCATTTCTCTGCCCTCCCCATTTTTCCATGGAGACTTTTACCTTCGTTTTTCCTGACACATGTTTTGGAGGAGTGCCATAGTGTCTACTTCCCCTGCTCATATTTAATTCATTTCTCAACTCATTGCAGTTTAGCATCTGTATAGTAAAGAAATGACCTTATCCAGAGAGAGAGCTGGCTTTGCCTTCAGCTCTGGTGAGGTGATCTCAGAGCCTTTGCATTGTCTTAGTAAGAGTGTCCTTGTTTACCTGCCGGCTTTGGGCTATCCAGTATTGCTTGACCTTTGGCGGCCCTAGAGACTAAAGGTCAGCCACACAGGTGACCACCACATGGAGCCCCAATAAAAAGTGCTGCACACAAGGCTTGGATGAGCTTCCTTGGTTGGTGACACTCCAAGCATATTGTTACACATCATTATTTGCAGAAGCTAGAGCTGTCCAGGACTTCGTTAGAAACCCCAAGTATAGAACCCTGTTGGACTCTTCCCCAGGGCAGATTTTAATACGTATCCTTTCTCTATAGTTAACTGTAACCCCAAGTGTAACAGCTTTCAGTCAGTGCTGTGTCCTCCTGGTGGATGATCAAACCTTGGAGACCCTTGAACTTTGTGGCATCCATACATTTACTTAAACTGCTCTCTCAGAGGCATGAATTTCCACTTTCTAGGTCCTCCCCTCAGTCATCCTTCCCTGACCTCTTTTATTGACTCCCTTTTTCTTGCCGTGCTCTCCTGCCGGGGCCCTGATGACACTGAAATCTGCTGGCCTCCCTTCTAATTCTCGGTCTTCATTTTTTTTTCAGTCTCCTTTTGCTTCTTCTCCTCAACCATTTTGTTGGATGCTTGTCACTTTCCTATATGATAACTAAACATGATAGAGCTGAAGCTCAGAGCCAGATATTCCTGTTAGTGTAGGTCCCCTACACTGTCCTCTTGTTCCTTATTCATCCTGACCTGTGTGAATAACTTAAAACTAGGCAAACTTTAAAAATGTATACTTGGTATATTCCAGACATGTCCTTTGTTGGATAAATGTTTTGCAAATTTTCTTTTCCCAGTGTGTGGCTTGCTCCAAGTTTCTGTCTGGGTCCCCCTCTCTTCTGTCCTCCAAGCGCAGAGCATCCCTGATCATCTCTAGGAGAGTGACGCTCAACTTACAGCAACAGTTCTGACAGTCCTTCAGATGTTCCAATAGCCTGATGGCCATCTGCAGGGTATTTGAACCTTGATGTGTCCACAAATGAACTTGCTATCTTGCCCTCAGAGCATTCCTCATCTTGATCAATGGCATTATTTCGTGAGCACAGGGTGAGATCAGCTTTCCCTGCAGACACTTGACCCTTGTCCATCACCAGGGTCAATTCAGTGCTGTCTGCCCATCCCTGGCTTGCAGGCTGTCTGTCTGGCGTTGGCTTGGCTCATCATTTGGGCTTTGTTCCTATCTCCTTGGCTTCTGACTTGACACAGCCGCTGGCTCCAGTTTCGTGTTCTGCCTTAGCTCCTGATTTAACCAGGAGAGGTGCCCCATTCTAGCTTACTTGCCCTGGTCAGTTATGGGGCATCCCATGACCACTTCTGCCAGGTCTCTGCTGCCCCTTACCAGTAACCATCCTTCTCCCCAATTTACCCTGATGCCCCTACACATACAATAAATGTTCTGAGTACTGGCATGAACTTTTCAAGATCTGGCTAAGACTTTAGGTAGTAAAGTATAAGTCACCCTCTGCAATCAAAGGGAAGCTTTCAGTTTGGGAGCGCCACCTGTGCATCGGCATCATAAGCTGAGTCCATTTTAATCAACATAAAAAGCACTACTTGGGGTGTATTTTTATCAACTATTTTGTTTACATTTCTTAATTTTATTTTTAAATTAAAAGATATAAAAGTGCCTAGCCTGTATGGCTCAGTGGTTGAGCATCAACTTATGAACCAGGAGGTCACGGTTTGATTCCCGGTCAGGGCACATGCCCCAGTGTGAGCTCGATCTTCAGTGTGGGGTGTGCAGGCCTGGCATTTTATTTTGTTTGTTTTGGGCACTTGGTTATCCAATTATTCAAGAACCATTTATTGAGCCCTAACCGGTTTGGGTCGGTGGATAGAGCATCGGCCTGCGGATTCAAGGGTCCCAGGTTCGATTCTGGTCAAGGGCATGTACCTTGGTTGCCGGCATATCCCCAGTAGGGGGTGTGCAGGAGGCAATGGATTGATGTTTCTCTCTCATCAATGCTTCTAATTCTCTATCCCTCTCCCTTCCTCTCTGTAAAAAAAA
>PVJC01006180.1:0-44457 GCA_004026665.1 Murina feae | reverse complement strand
CACCATACTCACTTGAATGATTAAAATAAAAAACTGACCATACCAAGTGTTGACAAGGATGTGAAGCAACTAGAGCTCTCACACACTGATGGTCGGAATCTAAAACGAAATAACCATTTTGGAAAGCAATTTTAAAAAGTTAATCATACATCTACCATACACGGTATTTACCCAAGATAAATAAAAGCATATGTTCACACAAAGCTTTTTTTGGTAATAGTTAAAAACTGGAAAGAATCCAAATGTCCATTAGCAGGTTAATGGATAAATAAATTGTAGACTATCCCTATACTGGAATACTATTCAGCAATTAAAGAAACAAACTATTGATACAAGTGACAACGTATATATATTTCAAAATAACTATTCTTAGTGGAAAAAGCCAAACAAAAAAAGGACACATCCTATACGATTCCACTTATATAAAATTCTAGAAAATGCAACTAATGCATGGTGGCAGAAAGTAGATCAGCTAGTTGCCTAGGCACAGGGGTTTGGGAGGAGGTAAGAGTGAATTACAAAAGGGCATGGAGAAAAAACAAACAAACAAAAAACAACAAAAGGGCATGAGGAAACCTTTGGGGATGATGAATATGTTTATTATCTTGATTGTAGTGATGGTTTTATGGGTGTACATATATGTCAAAACTCATCATATTGTATATTTTAAATATATGCAGTTTAATATAGACTAATGACATCTCATTCAAACTATTAAAACATGCATATTTTGGCTCAAGGAACATGTAGGAATAGTGTGGTCAGCTTATATATCCTCATGCCAGATACTAAATCAGATCCAAACTAGGTCTGGGGCGGGACAGATTTCACCAGTTACAGAGAGGCAATTTAATCAACAGATTTCACCAGTTACAGAGAGTGTCACACTTATTCCCCTGTGGGTTTCCCAGATATCAGGGTTGCATGTCCGAAAACCAGGGAAAGGTGATGCTTAAATGAGATGCTGAAGGAAGAAATCTCCTAAGTTTTGGTGTTGGGAGGGGGGGGCGGTTAAAACTCAAAGTAAAGGAAGGCATCAAACCCTGGCCTCCGCCTGTCGGTACCTTGGCTGACGTCTGAGTAGGATGGCAGGGGTGGCCCAGAACCAAGGAACGTGTCCACAGGGGGTTCTACCAACAGTACGTTCAGGCCAAGTCCAGATGAAGGGAGGTTTGCAAAGACGGTGCGAGAGGTTCCCACTGACCCAGCCCAGCTCCTATATCGCCCAGGGGCTGCGGCGACACTACGAAGGGGGTTGGCGGGGAGTCGGAGCAGGATCGGGGTAGGAGGAAGCCGAGGAAACTGGGTGGGAATTGCCGCCCAAGGTGCCCAGGTCTGGCAGATGCTGACCCATCCTGCGGGAGCCAGGCCTGGGGCAGCGCTCCGTGGGGCTGCAGCCGTCAAGTCGGTCCGTCCCGCGATCGCAGGTCCCGGACCGAAAGAAGTAAACAGGGTATTCCCAGGCGAGCCCGACTCCCGGCCAGGGTGACCTCCGCTCTCCGCGCGGGGACCTCGCAGCGCCGGGGCCGAGGGAGAAAGCGGCTCCCGAAGGCTCAGGGGCTGGGGCGCAGGAGGGGGACGCGGAGAGCGGGGCAAAGGCAGCGGAGAGGCGGGCCGGGCAGGTCAGGGCCTCCCCAGGCTCCGCCCCCTCCCCGCCCCGCCCCGCCGGGGGCTGTGGGGCCCAATGATGGACAGACCTCCGGGCCGGTCACCGCGCGCCTCGCGGCCGCAGTGCTCGGGCCGGCAGGGCGCGCCGGGGCTTTGGAAAGGCCGGGGCGGGCGGGGAAGCCTCTGGTGGGGCGGGGCCTCGGAGAGTAGCAGCGCTCCCAGCCAATGAGAGGCGGGAGCCGTCCCGTTAGCGCCGGATCCCAAAGGGTCGGGCGGGGCGGACGGCCGTGGGGATCCCCGGGCGGTCGAGCGCCCCAGACTCAGCTCCGCGAGGCAACATGGACCGGATGGCCAGCTCCATGAAGCAGGTGCCCAACGCCCTGCCCAAAGTGCTGAGCCGGCGCGGGGTCGGAGCGGGGATGGAGGCGGCGGAACGGGAGAGTTTCGAGCGCACTCAGGTGAGGACGGGGGACCCCGGGGCGTGAGGGACGGGGGCGTCCCGAGAGACGCGGTGAGCCTTGGGGGCTGAGAGGGAAGTGGGGGTCTGCAGGTCCAGGCGAGGGCGGGGACCGGGAGAGGGGGGCATCTCGTGCGCAGGTCTCGGCGACCCGGGAAAGTTGGGGACCGGGCATCCCAGCTGGTCGGGGAAGAGGGCAGGGCGGCTCCGAGGAGCTGGCGGGATCCGTGCGGCGCAGCCGAGGGGAGGTCCCGGCGGGGCTGTGCCGGGTCACAGGGGCGGCGACCCGGGGAAGAACCGAAAAGCGGCGGCTGGAAGGAGTGCCCCTCCGGCGGGGGAGTGCCTTGGGGAGCCACTTGGAGACGCAAGTGGGTTGGAGATGTGAAGGGTCGGAGCCTTTTCCTTCCCTCCCCGTCGCTTCTCAGTTGCATGGACATCCCCACCCCTAGGACTCCCTTCCTCGTGCCTCCTGCTCGGCTCACACCACCCCCAGCTGTCGGCCCTCGGAGGCCGGGCCGAGGGGTCTGAGCGGAGGGAAGGAATGCAGGAAATGCGAAGTGTGGCCGAGCTTGGAAAATGAGTGGGGGCTGGAGGAGGGGGCGGCCAGGGGCAGGAAGGGAGGTGCTGGTAGGATGAGCCAGCTGCCCAGTGGTGCCCAGAGACCTGGCTTGGGGTTTTGATTTTATCCCCCAAGATGTGCCTGACAGCTCATAGGCAGACTGCCCTATTTGTCCAACCGAACCAGGGCTGGGGGCCAGAATTCCTCTATCAGCAACAAAAAGCCACAATCCATTTCTACCTCAGAGTTTTAATGCCTGGGGTATTGATTTGACTGAATCAAGCTGACGTGTTTATAGTGTTCATCAGTTCGTTTGTATGCAAAATCTATTTCAAAGGGTGCAGCACTCCTTTTAATCCCAGTGCCTAAGCTGTCTGGGCAGATGGTCCTCCCTCCTCTCAGAGTGGAACTTTTGAAGATCCAGCTGGTCTTCCACTGCCAGAGGCTGGCTTCCCTGGTCTGTTCTGCTTTTCCCTCCAAACTTTTAGATAGAAAAGATTGTGAGGACCCGACTGAGTGTTCTGTATGTGGACTCCAGCAGAGACTAAAAGCTTTACACCCCAGCGACTTCATCCTCTCCCCTTTCCAGCCACCTCTGGCCACTGAAGGTGTGTCTGGGTGATGTAAAGTAGGGAGTGTCCCTTCCCTGGGTCATCCTACCCCAGGCAGAATGGGAGAGATCGCCATTCGTTTCTGCCTCCCAGGGTGCGGCTGGGTTTGTGGCTCATTCTCTAGCTTTGTGGACTGGACTGCTGAGAAGAAGGAAGCTTTTTATGCCCATTTGTTGTGGGTGTGACTGCCTCGACTAGCTGCCTGGTCACATGAGGCTTCTTGCCCCAGGACACAGTGGATATCCTCCTCCTCCTCCTCTTCCTCCTCCTTCCTCTTCCTCTTCCTCTTCTTCTTCCTCTTTTAAAGATGGAAAAGGAAAATAAATAGGTGTTATTTTGTGATAACCCATTCCTTCTAGAGTCTCAAATAAGTAAAAACTGGAGCAATAAGGAAATAGAATTTCGACCCATTATCTAAAGTAATGAAAATTAGGTTTGTGAAAGTTCCTACCCATGACTGGCATGTCTCCTTGCTATTCAGGGACAGTCCAACAAAGAGAGTCTAGATTATCCTGTGGAACACGTGTAAATGGCTAAATGTGTCCTAGTGTTGGGGGGTAGTGTGGGAGTGAGGAGGTAGTCTGGAGCAGTAAAAGGGAGATTTTCTATTAGGGGGTTGGAAAGTGAAAGAGAGAGAGAGAGAGAGAGAGAGAGAGAGAACAATCCTAAAACTTAGCATTAGTCAACCTGCAAAAATTTATTTTGTTTAATGACTACCTACCAAATGTATTATGAGATATAAAAATAAGTTAAGAAAAAAATCTTTAATGAGTTAAGAGACCATGAGAATCAGCCAAGGTATAGTGATAATTGTAACTAATTAGTGTTGGGCACTGTTCTGAGCACTCTATTGTATTACCTTCTTTAATCTCTACAAGAACCTATTAGGTGGGTGTCAGCCACATTTTCCAGGAGGAAATTGAGGCCCAGAGAGGTTAACTAACCTGCCCAAAGTCACACAGCTGGAAGTGGTTCCAGCCTTTAAGCACCACCTTGTGTTGCCTCTGACTGCTGGGCAGAATACTGGCATTGGAGCTAGAAGAAGTTCGAGTTTTATGGCTGGGCATTTAGATAGGCTGTGTGGCCTCAGGCAGGGTGTCTAACCTTTCTAAGCCCCGTTTTTTATTGTAAAACAAAGGTAATACTTTATTGTGGGGATTAATTTAAATAATATGTGTGCAGGTATTTTGTAAACTGCAGAGCACTATTTCAGTGATCATTACTATAATCTGACTGTGGAGATAAGAAATAAGAAAGCACAGTATAAGTAATCGTGCAGGTCCTGATGAACTCTTCAGTAGAGGGACAGAAGTGTTACTAGGTCATGTGGTAATTGCCAAAAGCATGTGCATAAAGAACAGGCTATGGGGTTGGGAAGAGATGGGGAGCCCTCACCGAGGACTGAACCCCTTTCAGCATGAGTCAGCACTTGCTGAATAGAGGGGATGGGATGGAGATGGGGCATTCCAGGAATGGAGGGTGGCATCAGGAAACATCTGGAGGTGAGTGTGGATGACAGGAATTGGCTGAGGTGGAGATAGGAGCAGAATTGGCCACTCCTACCTGGTGCCTCATACTGTCGCCATTTCTGTGTTGCCCTCAATAAACTATGAGTTTCTTGAGGCAGGACTGGGCCTTGTTTTGCCTGTGTCCTCAGATGCCTGAGGCTTGTTTTAGTGGCAAGCTGGCTATAGTCAAGGGTAGAAAATGACTGGTTAGGTCCAGTAGGTCAGCCCTGGCCTCAGTGGGTTACTCAGCTCCGAGTTACAGGGGACAGATGTGGTTACTTGATGTTTTCCCCTCTGGTATAGCCTTGGCTCCTACACTCTCAGTCAGGAGCCTGCCCCATGCCCATCAGAGAACTCTGACATCTTTGCCTGCCTTCCACTTGGGCTAGTATCCAGGCTGTGCCCTCAGATCATCCTTGTTTGCTCACTTCTGCCAGCCTCTTCCAGGAAGTCTTCCCTCCTCAACTCTTATGGTCACTGGCCCTGCCAGTGTAGGACCTCAGACCCACTTGCTGCAGCCCCCATTTCCAACTAGACCCCTGGTGTGTTCCCCACCTAGTCCATCACAAGCCACCTCAGGCTCTAGGGAAATGAAAGTTGTTCTTGTCCTCAGAATAGCTGCTGTAATAATAATGCCTTGCCTGGAGCATCTTACAGTTTATAAAGCATGTTTTAGCTGTCATTGGGCTACACGGTGGTTAGGTTATTACCTCCCTTACTTTATGAATGAGAGCTTGGTGACTTCTCCAGGCCCACCGGTTGGTGAATGAAAGGGTCAAAATTCAAACCCAGGGTTCCAGGTTCCAGGTTTGGGGCCCCTTCTGCCACATTGTCCTCACACTGCCAATTCCAGAGGACGATTTTGGAAGGAACCAGGAGGGCTGCAGCTCACAGACAAAAACAAGATACTACCCTGCTTGTATTTACTTAGCCAGAAAATAGTTTTCTCTGTGCTTGTTTAGTTTTCTCCGTGGTTGTTTAGTTTTTTTTCCAATATCCATTTAGAGCACTTACCATGGAGGGGACACAGAGATGAGTGAGATAAAGAGACCAGCCCCAGAGATGCTCATGAGTCAGCAGGGAGGTGGAGGGGGTCACCGCAGGGCTCCTCTGCATGGAGGACAGGTGCCCTGCAGCACCAGCCTCCCTGGAGTGCCTACCCGTGCAGACCTGCTGGTGGTCCTGTGCACACTGGAATTTGAGCAGCTTTGCTCTGTGGCAGGTGAACGCTGGGATCAGAGGAGAGAGGTGGGGGCTCTGGAAACACAGAGGAGCCCCTTAGAGAGTAACAATATCTTCAGGTGGAGCCAACCGTACAGTACAGGATCCTAATGAATCATGTGCTCGGGAGGGCCAGGAGATTTGAGTTCTAGAGAAGAAGAGAGAAATGAGTACTTAATTGAGGGCCTAGGAGGTACTAGGGACAGGTTAGGTGATTTCTATCTGTTATCTTATTTAATAGCTTAGGCTTAGAGAGGACAAGTGACCTATCCAAGGTCACACAGTGAGGAAAGAGCAGAGCCAGGGCTTTAAAATTAGAAAGCCAAGTCTCTTCTCCATGTTTAGGTCAGCGTGTTTCTGCTGCCGTGTTCATGGTCTGCAGCGTACAATCAGCCTTTGATTCTAGTTGGTATTGAGGACGCAGACAAGACATGAGCAACTTTTCTTTGTGCCCGTGGTTTCTACTCTTTGGTCTCCTCCTACTCACACTACTGATAACAGCCAACATTTACCGTGCTTGCTATGTGCAGCTGGTAAAGGCCTCACACGAGCCACCCCCTTTTAATTCTTGCAACAGATTTACGAATTCTAATCCCTATTTTTAATGATGAGGAAATTGAGGCTTACGAGGGGTTAAGACCTAGCTCAAGGTTCTGAAGTACGTGACAAAGCTGGGACTCAGACCCAGGAAAACCAGGCCCAGAGCCTGGCCTTACACAATTCCCATCCCTGTGTCACTGCCTGGCTCCTTCTGGCTGCCTTCCTCCTTCCTCCCCTTAATGGTTGGGGTCCTCAAGGTGCTGTCCTCACCCCACTTCCTCTGTCCTCACCACCATCTGATGGTTTCTGTTCTCATCTCCATGACACCAGCTTCCCACATCTCCCTCCTGACTTCCTACCCAGAGTGACTGTTTCCCATTGGACATTTCCCCCAGATAAACTACACATGCCCCAAGCACATGCCTCTGGTTGCCCGTGTCTGGTTCCCATCGTTTCCTTGGCATCAGTCAGTTCTGAGTTTTCCTTCCCTCTTGCCCTCACAGTCACATTCTGTTCCGTGACATTTCTCTTGTTCCTTCGCTTCTCACAGTTCCTGCCCTTATTACTTGTTGTCTACATTGTTGTAATCCCATCCTCCCTGCCCCTCTCCCCCAAAGAGCCTGGTGCCTAAGGGATTGTCTCTAAAGCCCAACACTGCTTCTATAACTTCCTGTTTTCAAGTGCCTTTGCTGGCTCCCCAGAGACCCTGCATGATGGGGCACCATCAGGGTCCTCAAGGTCTCTAGTCCCTTTCAGGCCTTAACTTACACGGCCTCCTTCCACTAGGCAGTCCCTGCGCTCTGGTTCCTGTTAGGCCGCGTATTCAAGTGAGCAGGGGCTCTTAGCTACTGCATATCTCCCATTCATCCAAGCAAGCCCACACCTTTTTTTTTTCTTTTAAATATATTTTATTGACTTTAGAGAGGAAAGGAGAGGGAGATAGAAACATCAATGATGAGAGAGAATCATTGATTGGCTGCCTCCTGCACACCCCCCACTGGGGATCAAGCCCACAACCCAGGCATGTGCCCTTGACCAGAATCGAACCTGGGACCCTTCAGTCCACAGGCCGACGCTTATCCATTGAGCCAAACTAGCTAGGGTGCAAGCCCACATCTTGGTGTCCCTGTTAGGCTGTAAGCTCCTCGGGGCAGGGTCTAGGTCTCAGGGCCTTGCATGAGGCGGGCAGTGTGGCCTGTTTGCCAAATGTGTGAACCGAGAACATTGGAAGGTCTACAGGGAGCCTGGGTACTGAGGCAGGCCCCCTCTTGCAGAGCACTTTTCCTTTGCACATTTTGGAGATTCTCCCTCTGTCTCCTTTGATTTCTTCAGTGATTAATTCTTACTAAGTTTCTGCCCTGGGTGCCTTGCCTGTGCTCCCAGGGTGCCATGGAAGCCTCTGCCCAGCTCCTGAGAGTGAGGCTGAGAACCCATTGAAGAGAAAGCCTGTAGAGTCTAGAAACAGAATTTGGGCTGACGGCCATTTATTTGAATGTCTGGAATACTTTATTTTTATTTATTTAAATATATATTTTATAGGTTTCAGAGAGGAGGGGAGGGGTAGAGAGAGATAGAAACATCAGTGATGAGAGAGAATCATTGATTGGCTGCTTTCTGCACGCCCACACTGGGGATCAAGTCCGAAACCTGGGCATGTGCCCTGACCGGGAATTGAACTGTGACCTCCTGGTTCATAGATGGACGCTCAACCACTGAGCCACTCTGGGCTGGAATACTTTGTAAGCATTCCTCCAAACATGGTCTTGGCCTTCTCAGGACTTCTTTCTGCTTCAGGTAGGACCTTGCTGAACTAGAATGTGTTACCAGGAAGGGAGAGTGACTGGCTTACTGCACCCAGGCACCTGGATGTGGCTGCTAGCAGTGTGTGTGCAGGTGCTGGAGTTTGCATCAGGGCATGAGAGATGTTGAAAGACGTGTAGAGGAATGTGAGAGCTCCCCCGGGAGAATATCTGGCTCTGCTACTGAATTTCTCATTTCAAAATTCAGGAGGCCGGAAAAGATTTCTGAAGATTCTTCCAGCTATCAAATATTTTAGCTTATAAAACTCCTGTCAACAGGCTTTCACACTGTGGAATAAGGATTTGCATTTCTTCTGAGCTTTCAGCTGCTGGCTTGAAAAGTTTCCAAATGTCCCCTGTGAGTGGAATGGGACTAGAGATGTGGGGCTCCAGAGAGGATGCTGCACCCCAGGAAGGGGTGAGGCGTGGTTGTGGGGCCCAGGAGAGCAGATCCCTGGTGTCACTTGGCTACTGCAAGGGTCCCTTCTCTGTGAAGCACTGAGGAGCGCCTGTTTATATTCCCCATCAGTTGGCGCACTTACTCCACTACCTCGGGACAAAGTGCTGAGGAAGCCTGGGCATGGGGCAGGGAGCAGCCTGTTGCAGCGGGCAGCGGGCTGGGGGCCAGTGCTTTGCCTGCATCCAGAGGGTTGATGGCCTGGATAGATGCCCACCTCAGAAGGGAACTTGTCAGCCCCACCTCTTGGCAGGGTGGGGGCTGCTTCCTGTTTTTCTGCCCAGGCAGGCAGGGAGGAGCCCTGTTCCCAGCTGTGGGCAGTACCATTCAGGAAGAGGGATGGGGAATGAAGGTGTCCTCTGGCTCAGACATCAGAAGAGAGATTAGGATCTGAAAGGTTGTTGCTGTTGCCTCTGCTGTTAGTGCTGTGGGACAACTCAAGGAGCTGGTGTGGAGGGTCCAGGAAGCTAGTGTGGCTGATGGCTTCTGATTGAACAACTAACACTCTCTGTAGTTTATAAAGCACAATTACACAATCTTTTTTTTTTAACCACAGAACAGCCTTGCAGTAGGTGATCGTGGTCAGTTTTTAAGTGTGGACACTGAGGCCCAGAGAGTTTAAGTGACTTGCCCTAATGGCACTAAGGAAGTGGCTGATCTGAGGTTTCAACCTGGTGAGTCTAATCTCAAATTGTATACTTTCCTTTTCATATCTCCCTTTAAAGCTGAAGTGTGGTCTGGAGCTGCTAAGTTAGAAAAGATACAGAGATCCCCTCCCCCCTCCCCCAGGTCTTTCCCAATTGATTTATCTGGACATTTGAAGTTCTTCACAGAAGATTTTTGCAACAAACATAACCATCAAAGGGCCTGTATCCAGAATATGTAAAAACTTATAAGAAAAAAAAGAGAAAAAGACAACCTAATAGACAAATAGGCAGGAGAAACTTCGCAAAAGAAGATTAACAAATGGCAAATAAACACACGAAAAGGTGTGCAACGTCATTAGTAATCAGAGAAATGCAAATTAAAATTACAACATGATTCACTATCTGCCCATCAGGGTGGTTGAAATAAAAATGAAAAAAACCTGACAGTGTCAAGCGTCGGCAAAGATATGAAGCATGAAGATGCTCGTGCACTACTGCTGGGGCTCCGCAGCGGAGCAGCTGCTTTGGAGAACAGTCTGGTGTTATCCTAAAATTAAAGATACGCAACTCAATAACCAGCAATTCCACTGTAGCTGAGTACTCAACAGAAATGCATGCACCGAGAAGAATATTCATAATCATATTTTGTAATAGTGCCAAACTGGAAGCAATCTAAAAGTCCATTGGCAATAGATGGATAAGTTGTGATATAGTCTCTCATTGGGATGCTATACAACAATGAAAGTGAATAAACTATAATTACATTCAACAACACGCAGGAGTCTTACAAAAAAGGCAGGCCCCAAAGAACACCTTCTCTATGCTTACCTTTATATTGGGTTTAAAAACCAACGTGGATGCCCTGACCGGTTTGGCTCAGTGGATAGAGGGTCGGCCTGCGGACTGAAGGGTCCCAGGTTCGATTCCGGTCAAGGGCATGTGCCTTGGTTGCAGGCACATCCCCAGTAGGGGGTGTGCAGGAGGCAGCTGATCAATGTTTCTCTCTCATCGTTGTTTCTAACTCTCTATCCCTCTCTCTTCCTTTCTGTAAAAAATCAATAAAATATATATAAAAAATCAATTAAAAAACCAACGTGGATCACCCCAGGAGGGCACTCCTCCTGGGGCTCTGTCCCGGTGGCATCAAGGGGCATAAGACTGTGCCCTTGCCATAAGACTGTGCAGTCCCTTGCCACAACACTGGAGAGAAAGCCAGGCCTTGCGTCTGTGCCTGCACATTCCTACAGCTTCGCTTCTCAGAGTCCTGTGGACAATGGCGGAGGAGACAAACCATGCAGGAAACATCTAGAAGGGGAAAAAAAGAAATAAAGGAAAAAAGAAAAGAAAAGAAAAAAATTAAAAACAGGCAAAGCTAAACCAGTACTAAGGTGCTGCTTAAAACTGTGAGGCATATATCAAACTACGGCTGGAAGGCTCGGGAGGGTTGGGGGGGAGTTAAGAGATCAACTGAAGGACTTGTATGCATGCATATAAGCATAATCAATGGACACAAGACATTGGGGGTAGGGAGGAGGGGGAAGGTCAAGGGGAAAAAATGGAGGCTTATTTAACACTCTTTGTAATACTTTAAGCAATAAAACAAAATTAAAAAAACAAAAACAAAAAACTGTGAGGCATAAAGGGAACGATTTCCATAAAGGTCCAGATAGAAGATTATCCTCGGTGCAGGGGGAGGTCAGTGACTGGGAAGGTGGGCGCAGGAGCTTCTGAGGTGCTGTTGTCAATTTGTTTATTGGCCTGGGTGGTGGTTTATGATAATTTATTAACTGTACAGTACATTTTTGCTTTGTGTAGCTATCTCTACTTACATTTCAAAATACAAAAGATTAAGAAAAAACACACAATACCTCCTCCTAGCAAATAGAAGACAGTGTCTTGAGGAGGCTAAGAACCTGCCACTTACATATTTGAGGTCTCTCTCAAATACAGCCTTCACTGTGAAAGCATTTCTGATGCTGCCCTAGAACTGGAAAGCTTTTGATTTATGAATCATGCATACACAAGCATCTTCCGAGCACTGCTGTGACATGCAGCCGGGAAGTGGAGACCTATCATTACCCACACTTAGCACGTTGCCCTTGGCTTCCGTCCTGCCTTCCTTAGCGGCAGATGGGCTCTGAGTTTCTCACCCAGGTTTTAGCCAGTTGCCCCAGCATCTAGCGGAGGGCTTTACAGCAGCTAAGGCTCCGGATGTCTGTGAAATACACAATAAATTAGGTGGTGAAAAGTTCTCGAATGAGAGAAGAAAGGGTGTCTCCAGGCTCAAAAGAAGCACATTTGAATAAAATCAAAGAACTGGGTGGTGGACTTTTGGAATACAGCTTCAAGTTTAGCTCATGTTGCAAAGATTTAGATCAAGTCATGCATAATGGAGCGACGAGGAGCCAATATGAGAATGTAGGAACTTGGGGAATGTCACCTGTGAACATGGCAGAAATGCTAGTCTTCTAACAGTGGTTCTTTGAGGTATTTGGCTGTGTGGTCCATGGGGCCAGCCCATAATGCGGTAGTTGTGTATGTTATTATGTCTTACTCTCCTGTCATATGTCCCCTCTCCCCTTTTGGGCTGGAAGCAAATGCCTTTTCTGTTTGGTTTTCCTTGGATGTATTTTGACTGATGCTATTTCTTTCCTCCCATTTTCCATAATCCTTCAGAAACACAGGCATGAGCTGTGTGGTTTCTTCTCTGAGCAAGATCCCGGGCAACTTCTCCTAGAGCAGTGATTCTCAATTTTCCTGATGCCTCGACCCTTTAATACAGTTCTTCATGTTGTGGTGACCCCCAACCATAAAATTATTTTCGTTGCTACTTCATAACTGTAATTTTGCTACTGTTTTGAATCGTAATGTAAATATCTGCTATGCAGGATGTATTTAGGTGACCCCTGTGAAAGGGTCATTCGACCCCCAAAGGGGTCGCAACCCACAGATTGAGAACCATTGCCCTAGAGGAACAGGTCAGCCCAGGGCTCCACCTCTCTGGGCTTGGCACTTGGTAGACATTAAAAAAATCTTTGTTGAGTGCCTCATTCATCTTACAACCTCAGGTTCCTGGCGCAGTGTCTAGTTCTGAGCAACTCTTGATAAGGGTATGTGGAATGAAGGCTAAAGTATTTTGAATAAAGAAATGAATGGGCGTCAGCCATTTTTGGTCCCAGTTCTGAACTGTGAGCCCTGATGGGGCTGTAGATTTGAGTTCTCATGAGCACATTGGGAGCCACCAAAAAAATCCTGAAGAGACCAGCTTTCTGACGGAGCTGTGGGTGGTTCTCTGTGGACTTCCTATTGAATGTCAGCTCCCTGGCTCATGCTTGGAAGTGGCTTGAGATCTTGTTTCCTTTGAGATCCTTATTCCAGATGGGATCTTCGCAGTTACAGTCTGGGTCCATTACTGCTAATAAGAAAAACCCAACACACTTAACCTTGAACTCTATCTCCTGCCACAAGCTTGATTATTCTCCTTTGTTCTCAGATTTTGAGAATTTCCGTTACTAAGCCATCCCTGGCCATTCCAGCTGAAATTTTCCCAGTCACCCTTGTCACCCGTCTGGTCTACACCCCTGCAGCTCCTCACAGAACCCTGGTGCTGCTGTCTCCTTGGTTCTCCATCTCACTTCCATTCCCCCGCCATACCTCTGTCCTATTTCAGCCTGAACTGTTTATTACATGGCTCAGCTGGCCTTCCTGTCCTCCACCCTCCTAAGATCTACCCTTTCCTTGACTGAGTTCTGTTTTGTTTTTTGTTTTTTTAATCATCACCCAAGGAGTGAGGATATTTTTTCCATTGGCTTTTAGAGAGAGTGGAAGGGAGGGGGCAGGGGAGAGAAACACATCCATTGGTTGCCTCCTACATAAGCCTGACCGGGGCCAGGGATCAAACCACAGCTAAGGTATGTACCCATGACCAGGAATCGAACCTGAAACCCTTCGGTCTGAGGACTGATGTTCTTACCACTGAGCAAAAATGGCCAGCACTGAGTTCTGTATTAAAGGCGCAGTTGGCCCTAGCTGGTTTGGCCCAGTGGATAGAGCATTGGCCCGCGAACTGAAGGGTCCCAGGCTCGATTCTGGTCACGGGCACATGCCTGGGTTGTCGAACCTCAGTGGGGAGTGTTTCTCTCTTTCCCTCTGCCGTCCTCTCTGAAATCAATAAAAATACTTTAAAAAAACCAAAAACAAATAAAAGGCACAATTGCTTGTATGACTTCATGTTTTAAAATCCGCTGTTTGTTATGCATTACTCTAAACTAAAGCCCAAGCCTATTGGCATGACACAGAGCCAAACTTTGTCAAGTTAATGTCCTGCCACTCCCCGCCCCTGCAGCCCAGCCTCACCACGCCCTTGGCATTCTCCTAGCACAGCCCCCTGTTCCACTCCCCTGTGTTTTCCCAGGCAGTTCTTTTCTGCTCAGAATGCCTCTTCCACTTTATTCACCTTTACGTCCCACCTCGGATGGCCCCTCCTCTGGGAGGTTTGCTCTTCCTTACTCTCCAGGCCAATTTACCGGATGGTATTTCTGTGTGTTTCTCTGGTTATCTGTCCCACACGGGACTATGAGCTTCCCTGTAGCTTAGCCTTTCTTTGTAGGCCTCACCACACTAAACACAGTGTTCAGCACCCAGTAGGACCTCAATAAATGTTTGTTGAATGAGCTAATGATGCATATTGAGGATGCATGTGGTTGTTACTCTAACAGAAAATGGAATAGGGCCCATTCCTGCTCCGAGGCATGTGAGTGTGTTTGATCGGTGCCCTGTTGGCCTGAAACACAAATTTTGGCAACACTGGTAGGACCAAGGTGAGTGTGCTTTAGGAGTGGAGAGCTCAGTGGGAGGGACATACTAGTGTTTACAGAGAAAGACTTCTGCATTCAGCCATGGTACACCCGAGCCAGTGGGCTGAGAGACAGTATTGCTGATCCGTGTCCGTAGATGGACCCATCAGTGTTCCTTGTGTGGCCCAGAAGTGGGAAATGGGATATGGCGGGCAGAATAATCACCACCAGCCCTACCCCATCGACATATCCACCTGTCGAAGCTGTGATACTACAAGGGACTTTGCAAATGTAATTCAGGACCTTAAGAAAGGGAGAGTAGCCTGAATTGTCTAGGTGGGCCCAACCTAATCACATAGGCCCAGGAAGCAGAGAACCTTCCTGGCTGCAGCGGAAGAGGGATGCGGCTGAGAGAGTGCATGTGTGAGGAGTCGACGTGCTGTTGCTGGCTCTGGATGCAGGTGCCCTTCTGCAAGGACTGGAGAGAGACCTCTAGGAGCTAAGGGAGGCCTCTGCCTTAGCTCAGCAAGGGAACAGGACCTTGGGTCTCTAAATACAAGGAATTAGATTATACCAAAAACTGGAGTGACCACAAAAGGGGATTTTCCCCAGCATTTCCAATAGGGAGCACAGCCCTACTGACACCTGGATTTTAGCCAGAGAGACCCAGTTGGCCTTCTAACCTCCAGACCTGTGAGATGTTGGTGGGTGTCGTTTTAAGCTGCTAAATGTGCGGTGATTTGTTACGGCAGCAATAACACCTACTAATAACACCTACTCCGGGATGTTAACAGGTAACTTAGGCTCCGGGGCAAGAGGCCTAAGGGAGCCCATGCCTCGATGCACAGACGGCCACACTTCTAAACCTAGAGGGACACTTACTCTTTCATTTGTGCTCATTGTTGTGGTCATAGATGAAACGTTGGATTTCCACACTTGGCACGTATTCACAGAAGTTTTATCCTGGAAAAACAATTCAGCAGCCTATTCAAAACATTCTTTCCTGCTGGGCCCTGGAGTTTCTTGGTGCAGTTCCAAGTTTGAGGATCACAGATATAATTTACTTAACCTTAAACAAGTTTTTTTTGATGAAGTACTGTGCTGTCTATTTTAAAAAGTGAGTGGGAAATCCCCGCGGTACTATAGGATCACGATGGTGTCTCTGCTAGGAAGAGAGCTGACTTAAAGTCAGGAAGCAGAGGTGGGAATAACAACTGGCTATTCCTCAAGTGGGCCTGCTGTGTCCTGATATTAGGCCCATGGTGGGTGGTGGTCTGAATGCCCCAGTGTCCCTGGGCTTAGCAGCACTGGCTGAAGAATGGGGAAGCCTTGTGTCTGGCAGTGGTGTTTCTCCTTTGGCCATGCTCCTTACCCTCTATAGGTCTTCAGTCAGGGTCTGTGAAATAAGGGAGCGTGGGCTTCGAGAATTGGTGGTTCTGTGACAGTGCAGTTACTGAGGTAGCAGCCCTGTCAGGTTATTCCAGCTTCCACACTAAATTCTGCTCGTCTTTCCCACCCCTAAGACACCTTTCCTCCTGGCTGCACTTAGTTTTTATGGGTGTTGGTCAGATGGACCTAAAGAACTGGCCTCTCAAAGTCACTCACTCAGAAGACTTACAGGACAGTTAGTCGGTCACTTCTGCCCAGGCACCATCCTCTGCCATGCTTTTAGGACTGCCGGGTACATATCTGCACAGGCTGTGCGCTGCACAGTGTTGGGAGTGTCTTCTCATCTGTGGTAGCCTTCCTATTGGTAGCCTATTAGCCTTAGGTTGTAGTTTATAAAAAATATAATGTCTAGAGAAGTTCTTCGACACTAAATCAGAAGGCACATGGAATGTCTAAAATGATGCCATTATAGCAAACCTGTGGGCCAACCTACTGAAATCTATTTGACTTAGAGATGGTTGAGCTGGCAAGAATATAAGAGATTCAAGCTGACAGCTGCAGATGTGAGTATTTGTTATTATTATTATTATTTTTAATAAACTGAAACCTGCAACCAGGGCGTAAACACTTTGGTCTTGCACAGTGTCCACCACTCCCTGTTGCCTTCTACCAGCCTGCTTCTGCATTGACCTTACCTCCCTGGTTTCTGTCGTTACCTGAGGTGCAACCTTTGATTCAGTCTCGTTTCATAGAGGAAAGTGAGGCTTGGAAAAGGAAAATAAGTTGCCCAGGCTCCATACTGCAAGTCATTGCCCAGGCGTGAGCAGACCCAGGCTTGTGTCTGGGTCCACGTTGTGCTCCCAGATCCTGTAGAGGGTGATGAGCACGGGCTTTCGAGCCAGACAGTTCGCCTGCCACGGGGTCCAGGCAGACTGCTTCCCGGAGGCACTGGCTGCCATAGGTCACTCTGAATCAGTGAAGTGGAGAGCTGTCGAAAGAGCATCTAAGTACACAAAGCAAAAGCCACCTACCTCATAGGGTTGGTGAAAGGATTAAGTGACATAATAGGTGAGAAATGCTCCATGCATTGCCTCCCGTGTACAAGCACTCAGAAACATCAGCTCTTATTATTATTGTCTTACTAGTTCTTAGGAACATCAGTTTGGAGCTAGTGCATTATTTGGCACAGAATAGGATCTGCTCCCGATGAGGCCGAGTCGTGCTTTAACGAAGTGCCCACCCCCTTCGTTGAGTGACATCTAGGTGAGGACTGGGCTTTAGGGCACTGTTTAGCGGTGTGCAGAACCACAGGAAGAATTGCCACAGGGAGATCTCAGGATGTGTTTTCCTGGGCCACGACCTGAACACACTGGCCTGCCTTTGCACAGGGCCAAGGCTAGACCGTGTGCTTGGAGGAATCTGCATTTCCAGTTCTAAGTCTCTAAGAAAGACATCGTGGCACAGGCTGGGTCAGAGATGACCGCTAAGATGACAGCATGCAGAGAATTGTCTAGGCTGAAGCAAGGCTGCAGATGGGAGGGAGGACATTGGCCCCAGGTCAGAACACTTGGGTTTGTGACTCTTCCCGTGACTAGTTGTATGGTTTTGTTTTCATTAACAGTATACCTGTACATAAGTGCAGGGGCCAGGTAGTTATACAGGCCTGTTAGCAAAAACCAGCCTTCTGCTGGCCCAGCTCTTCCTCCTTCCCCAACCATTTCCTGCTCCCTAGAAACACCAGTTTCAATTCTTTAAACTGCTTTCATTATAGCCTCTACTATGAACCTGCCATTATGGAAGTTAAAGATCTAGCTTTCATTCCTCCGTGTGCTCTTCCCACCCACATGGCAAACACTTCCCTGTCCTGTTCCTAGAATTTTAACTGTATCCAGTGTCAACTTGACCATGACCCTGTAAGTGCTAGGGGCAGGCGAGCCCCTAGTGTACTCTGATATCTTTTCCTTCCCTGCATACATTTTCCTTAGTCCTGGAGTAATTAATTATCCTTGTTTGCTTGGGTTTCTATGTACTTATGTATTATTTACCCACAACTCTACATAATAGTACAGGCCCATAATCCCTAATTTGCTATTCTGAATTCCCAAAGCTCTGGAAACCTGAAGTTCTTTTCAGAATTTGATGCCACATTTGCACTTGTCTGGGCCTGTATACTTTGAGCCTTTGTTATAGGCCCATCTTAGAATGAATGGTCATATGATATGCTGCAAAGATATTACTGTGTTTCAATAGAGGGTGTTTCCTAGACCCCAAAATTCTAATCTCAAACACACTTGCCTCAAGAGTTTGGAATAAAGGATTGCATCCCAGAGTATCTACTCCATTGTGTTGCTGGGAGAATTTGAATAAGCTACCTTATGTAGACAAGATGAAGCACTGTACCAGGCAGATAGTAGGTGCTCAACAAATGTTAGTTGTTGTTATTATTGTTCATTCATTGATTTTAGAATCACACTAGTAGGACTAGGAATAATTAGATTAAATATCCAAGTCCAACTTCCTATATTTAGTTAAAGTCATATGAAGTATTTTAGAATTGAAGTAACAGTTTGGTGTGGAATAGAAGAATCCAAAGACATAACTGGATTCAAATCCTGTCTGTGCTACTTACCACCTCTGTGACCTTGGGCAAATGCCTCAATTTTTTTTTTGCCTCAGTTTTCCTATCTGTATAATGGGCAATAACAAAACTGCCTTGTGGATTGCCCTGAGGATCCAGAGAAACTCAAGAAGGTAGTGCATCAAAATAAATGACTCCTGCCAAGATACACTGAGCCAGGAACGTCACATATGTGGTTTTCTTGCCAAAATTGCATAACCTCAACTAATCACAACAAAACACACAAACCCAAATTGAGGTATGTTCTACAAAATAATTGGCCAGTGCCCTTCAAAAATGTCAAAGTCAGGAAAGACTATGGAGCTGTCACAGACTGGGAGAGACTAAGGAAATGTGATAATTAATGCAAGGTGGGGATCCTGGACTGGATTCTGGAACAGAGCGAACAGTAGTGGAAAAACTGGAGAAATCCTAAAAAATTCTGTAGTACAGTTAATAGTATTGTACCAAGGTTAATCTCTTCATTTCGATGACTTTCCTATAGTTACGTAAGATGTTAGTGAATATAAATGGAGGTTGGGCAGAGATGTACGGGAACTCTGTACTATTTTTGCAATTCTTCTGAAAGTCTAAAATTATCTCCAATTAGAATGCTAAAAAAAAAAAAAAAAAAAGAATGGCATGTTGCTTGGCAAACCTTAGTCACAACCAAGTAAATGTGTATTCCCTTGCTCCCTTGGGTCATCCTGGGGACACTGGAGACCCACACACAGAGGGACAGGATGGCGGCTCTGAGGAGGGAAAGTATGACTAGTCCAGGCTGCATCAGAGGAGGCAGAAGATCTGGTGACTGTTCCGAAGAGGAGCTGCCTCGTGTGGCCAGTCTTGAAGGCAGAAACAGAGCAGGGCCTTGTTCCTAGCGGACACACCTGTTGCAGTGGGCCTGGGACTCAGAGTTAAGCCCTTTTAGGCAGACAGTTTTAGCTTCTGCTCCACTTTTAAAAAAACAAAAACAAAAAACGTTTTTATTGATTTTAGCGAGGAAGGGAGGGAGGGAGGGAGGGAGGGAAGAAGAGAGAGGGAGGGAGCGAAAGAGAGAGAGAGAGAGAGGGAGAGAGAGAGAGAGAGATGGATGAGAGAGAAACAATGATAGGCTGTCTCCTGGTGCTCTCTACTGGGTATTGAGCCCACAACTTGGGCATGTGTCCTGACCAGGAATCGAACTTTTGACCTGGTTCATAGGTTGATGCTCAACCACTGAGCAACACCTGCCAGGCTCCACTTTAGTTATTTATTATCTTGTGGGGACCTTGGGAAAGTTGCTCATGTGTAGTGTGGGGTAATGTACTGACATCTGGGCTCAAGGAGTGGGTTGAATGAGAGGGTCCAGAGCAGAAGCCCGTGCTGACTGTTATTTCCTCTCGGCCTGAAGTCTTCCCGTGGAAGTCCCCCCTCTACCCCCCACCCACCCACCCAAGTTCCCCACAGCATTCACTTTGTGTCCCTCTCAAGTTCCTGTCTAGGGAAGGCCTTCCAGTACCAGGGGTTTGTGTTTCTTGTTTGCCCATGACCTAGAGCTCTTACTATATAGACCACCGGGATTTGCCTGGAGGGAAATGTGCAGATGTGGTGAGTGAGTGACTGAGTGAGTGAATAGAGAATGGCGTGTGTGAGTGGGTGAGTGAGTGAATGAATGAGTGAGGAACTGGTGCCTTCTCATGCCCCATATCCTACCACATGTCATTTTTGGCTCAGGTAGTTACCTCATGTCGATCTGTTCTCCGGGATGACTTTGGAAGCATTCAGACCAGACATACCCTTCTATTATTACTTTTCTCCCCCTCTCGAATGCTTGTCACTTATCCAGAAAAAGCAAGTTAACTCATTTTCTTACAATGTTTGAACATCGCGAGCTTTAAAGCTGTTTGTCAGTGCTTCAGAATTCTCTGGGCCTCTCTCCTAGTTGCTGAGAACTTTTTGCCACAGGAAATCAGACTCATTTTAAGGGCCAAATAGTCACTAAATATAGCCTCCCGGCAGAGATATTTAAAGAGCTGTGTTGATGATGTTATGTCTGAACAGAGAGGCAGGGGAAGAAAGTACTTTTTTTTGGTAAAAAGAGTGAAGTAGCACTAGATTTTCTGTGGGTCCGCAGGGAGCAGAGCAATGGTGTGAGGTCAGTGTCTTCATGATGGAATCACCAGATGTTCGTCACCAGATCCCAATCTTGGGTTTAGATTTTTTTGGGGGGGGCGGGGTCAGGGAGTCATTCCTTGATAATTCCTTCTTATCTCTATTTAAACATGCTTCCTGCCCTAGAGAGTGACCTTGACCAGTGTGCCCTCCCCAAGCAGGCTGGGAGAGCTGTGCTCAGGAGCATGTCAGTGAGAGCTGCTTTTCCCCCAGCCCCCGGACCAGCAGTGGCCGAGTGGGGGAGTAACACCATTTTCTCTCAAGTGCTGGTTGGCAAGCAGCAGGTGATACCGATGGAAAGGAGTGGGATGGGGCCCTTGGGCCCTTACTGATGTGAAGTGATATGGGTTGCAGAGGCCAGGAAGCGGTTCATGCCTCAGAGAGAGGTCTAGACTGAAATGCCACTCACCCTGGTCACAGTCGCATGCATTGAGCGTTAGGGGCTTTCTACCTGCTTTCTCCTCTGGCTTCCACCTTGGGCTCACTGGGTGGTCAAAATGCCAAGAGAGTATAAAACGTAGGGAATGACGTTTTTGTTTCTCAAATGTTTCTTCTAGAACAGCGGTCGCCAACCAGTGGTCCATGAGGTCCGAAAGGTTGGTGACTGCTCTTCTAGAATGTAAGTAGAACTATTCTAGGAATTCTGAACTTTCACTGGGGCTGAACTGACTTCTCTTAGGAGAAGAACTTAGTAGGTCTTTCTGTAAGAAGCTCTGTGCAGTGAACTCTCTTAGTCTAAGCATACCTGAAGGTGTCTACATTTCCCCATCTTTTTTTTTCTTTTCTTTACTTTAAATATATTTTATTGATTTTTCACAGAGAGGAAAGGAGAGGGATAGAGAGTTAGAAACATCGATGAGAGAGTAACATCAATCAGCCGCCCACAACCAAGGCACATGCCCTTAACCGGACTCGAACCTGGGACCCTTCAGTCCGCAGGCCAATGCTCTATCCACTGAGCAAAACTGGTCAGGGCTTTTTTTTTCTTTTATAACCAAGATTTTATTTTTACTTTTTTTGTCCTCAGCACACAAACACTTAATTAACGCTAGTATTAAAAACTCTATACAATGTAGCTGCAATATTTTGCTATAGAGTTTCTCAATCGCTATTCCAGCATAATATTTGGAGACAATTTATCCGCAAGTAGAGGACACCAGAGCTCAGAATTTTCCAGTAATGCCAACTCTTAAGCCTTTTGTGAGGAATGTCCTGATAACACAGGATGTGATAGCTTACACATTATATCCACAGCACATTCACAGGTTTGGGGAAATTCCGGACCTTCCCTTGCAGGATATTGCCACAGATAGTTTGTGATTCTGATAATGAGACAAAGACCATGTAGAAGACACCGAGGCAGTAATAGTAGGGAAAAACACAAATATGAAAGATGGGCCATTTTAAATGACTCTGCCATTTGGGCTGTGTGTGTTTTAGATGATTTTTTTATTATTATTATGCCCTCCACAGTCTATGGAATGTTAAGTTTACATAAAACAAAACCTCCTTTAATGGAACATTCCACTAATTTCTCTTTTTACTGAAATTAATCAGCACATGATAGTACCTCTTAAAAAGGCATTTGTACTTATTTAAAGATGTATTAAAGTAAGGGATAAGGTGGATTCCATGCTTCTTAAAAATGTTGCTGGAAATAGAGATAATTTGCATTCCTAAAATACTTGATGAAGCTGTTTCTAAGAATTGTAGGAGAAAGGTATGTAAGAACCATCGCTCAGACTGGCCTAAGGTAGCTTTGTTTCCCACTGCATTGGAGCCTGAAGTATCCCCAGCTTTAGATTCTGGTTCTGTTGTTAAGCATCTTTAGTCTACTTGATGATCCTCCTCTGACCATTTTCTTTTGCTTCCTTTTCCCTTTTGTCAAGACTTTTTGATCTGAAGATTTATACTTTTCTATTGCCTTTAAAAAAATGGTTTTTGCCTAAGATTCCATTTTTTTCAAGGTCATGTTAAATGACTATTTGTTGATCTTTTGGGGTTTTCCCTTAATGCCTGCCCATTCAACAGCATTGACTTTTCATATTGTCATCTTGGATGCAAGCAGTGACTGTGGACACAGTGGGGTCAAGGGACAAGTCCTGTGGGTATCATGATGAGAACCTGCCCAAAGCCAGCAACCTGGATCCTCCTCCTTCTGGTACCTGAGCTGCTGAGATACACGATGGAGGTGGAATAGCAGATAGAACAGGATTAGGACCCTGCTGCCTTTTTGATACATAGTTTTTTTCCTCCGGTGATATGAAGCTATTATTATGTTGTCTTCAGACATTTGACTGGTTTAATGGTTAGTCCCTTGTGGATAATTTACTTTTTCTCTCTAATGGTTTTCAGTATTCTCTTCTTTTAATATGGTACACTATGTGCACCAGATGTCTTAGTTTATTATTCTTGGGACTTGGTTTTGTTTATATTGTAATTCTGGAAAATTCTCAGCCATTATTTCTTTGATGAATTACTCTGATTTTTTTCACTATTCTCCCTTTTGCAAATCTTATAAAGTGTATGATGGAACTTCTCATTTTATTCAATTTCTCTATTTCCTGTCTATTTTTCTTCCTTTTTATGATAAGTGATTTCCTCAGATTCATCTTGCTATTCATTAATTTTCTCTTCTGTTGCATCTAAATCTACTTTTGATTTCTAGAACTTCTACTTTTTTTTAGTTCACTTGCTCTTTTTCTACCATATCTTATTTTTTTTGCTGCGTGGTTTTTATTTTTTATTTTTGTCTCATTGACTATTTTAAATATTCTTATTTTAAAGTCCCTTTCAGGAGACTATTATTTGTAGTTTCTGGAGTATTCGCTCTCTTTGTTGAATGTTCTCTTTGTGTAGCATTTGTTTTTCCCTCTAAGTTCTGTCTTTTCTGTGAGTCCCCCTTTGGTGTAGATTATATTCTATGGGGTTCTGCATGTGCCTTGGATTATGAAGATGTCCTGGGGACATCTCTTTATGTTTGCCTTTGTTAGGCCCTCCAGAGCTCAAGTTTTACTTGGTTTTCGAGAACGAAGGTTCCGAATTACATGTTATTTGTTTTCCAGTTTAGTCATCTATCTGCCTCCCACTGCCAGTGGAGACTCCATGAGTGTAATAAGAACCTGTGTTATTTATTGTTGCGTCCTCAGCCCTCACCACAATTGGTGCCAGGTTTCTCCTCTGTAGGTTAGATTATTTAAACCCCAGCTACTTCTCCTTAAAATTCCTCCCAGAATCTCTCAGGAAAAAACACTGGAGATAGAGTCAACGATCAGTGGCTCAGTTCTGGCTGGAAGGCATGTTGCCTGTGTGATCTTGGGCAAACTACTTCACTCCTCCCAGTCTCCATTTTCTCATTTCTACAATGAGGACAACTGTATGTGGTGGAGTTTTTGCAAGAACGAAATGTGAATGCGCTCATAGCCTTGGGAGAGGCGGCAGCAGGTATTCCCATTCGGAAGTAAACGTTTCCCCTCTCAGGGAGGGGACTACAGGGCCACTCCCTACCGGGATCATGCAGCCCTGCCAGGCTTTCTCACACCTTGTCCTAAGCCCCTTCTGCTTGGTTTTCCTCGGATGTTGTCTTTTGTCTCTGCTGTGGCTGTATTTTTTTGAGACTGTATGAATGGTAAGCTCCATGTCAGCCCACCAACAAATGTGTTTGAGGGCTTGCTCCAAGTGACAGCTTAAAAACTAGTTTCTGCCCTCATGGAGGGTCTGCCTGCCTTTGACTTGCTCTGCAAAGTTCTGTCAGGGTCTGGATGAGTGAGTGAGTTGGATTGCCTGCCAAGGAGAGAACCTGCCCCGAGAGCATTCAGCCTTCAGCAGATAAGGTTTCCCATTGCCAGGAGCCAGGAGTCAGGGGTAAATCAGACTTGATTGTTGAGTTCACGGTTGCTCTTAGACCTGAGGAATAACGGGTGGGCTGAACTGCAACCCAATAACCACAGAAACAGAGGATCCCAAAGTGGTGGAAAGAGCTCAGGAAAGCAGGGTTAACTTTAACTATCTCAGGGCCACACTTGGCTTGCAGCGATTCCAAACCTGACAGCCATGGAGAAGAGGAGCTCAGTACAGACTGGAGGAACCAGGGAGGCTTGTGGGGGAGGGGAGTTGAGTGCAGGGCAGGTGGGCCTGAGGATGGATTTGGAGGACCAAGGGGTATAGCTGAGGGGAAGAGGGAGAAAGTGTGAGTGAATGGGCAGTACTGCAAACAGAGGCCACAGGCTGGCATCCCAAGGGCTGGATTCTTTTGTGGACTTATTCTGTTGGGCCCACTCAATGCTTTTTAAAAATTGTAACTTAATGTCTTTATATGGAGAATGCACTCTTCCCTTCACTACAGTCCTCACCATTCCCCATTTTCATTCCCAACCTGTCTAAACACATTTATGGAACCAGTCTGTAACAGTGAAAGCCTAGAAGAATCAATGCAAAGGAGACTAGAATTCAAAAGCAAGTTCATTGTCTATATATATAAAATGCTAATATGCAAAGTGACCCTCCGGGAGTTTGACCAGAAGACGAGGACTTCAGTTGCTTGCTATGATGTGCACTGACCACCATGGGGGGGTGCAGAATGAAGGAAAGCCCCTGTTCCCCCACAGCAACCAGGGAAGGGAGGCATCTGCGGGCAGCTGAAAAACCCCAATCAGCCCTATGGCTGGCTAGGCTAAGGGACCCCACCTGTGCACAAATTTGTGCACCAGGCCTCTAGTAAGGAATAAAAGTGCTGGGAACAAAACATATAAAAATCAGTAGTATACTTTTCTCTATATCAGCCACGAACTTGAAAGTATAATAAAAACAGATCCTATTCATCAAAAGCAGCAAGATCATGATATTCCTTTATAAGAATCTATGAAATCTCCTATCATTCACTCAAATCATTTTTACTGTCCAGCTGTGGTGGCTCAGTGGTTGAGCATCAACCTATGAACCTAATTGCGGTTTGATTCCTGACCGGGGCACATGCCCAGATTGTGGGCTCAATCCCCAGTGTAGGGCATGCAGGAGGCAGCCAATCAATGATTCTCTCATCGTTGATGTTTCTATCTTTCTCTCCCTCTCTGAAATCAATAAAATATATTTTTTAAAATTTACTTAATTTTTGAATAGGAAATACACTTACTTGGTTAAAAAGAAAAGAAAAGGCTCTCTCTCTTCCAACTCTTGTCTCCTACTGCCTGGTTCCTACCTAATTCCAAGAGAGTTACTCATTTACTCATTTCTCGTTTTGCCTTCCAAATGTTATATTTTTATATATAAGTAGATATATTGGGATAATACCCTCTTCCCCACTTTTCATACAAGTGATAGTTCAGAATCTTGCTTTTTCACTTCACCAATAGCAGTTTTTAAAATACCAGCATATAAAAGGCTTCCTCATTCCTTTTTACAGCTGAATGGTAAAAATACTGATTTTAGATAAAACCATGGGCTCCAGAGTAAAATTGCCTGGATTGGAAACCTGGCTCTTCTACTGTGACTTTGAACTAATTTCTCTGTACCTCCGTTTTTTCATGTGTAAATAGAAATAATAGGTTGCAAGAATTTAGTGAGTTGGTGCTTACAAAATGATTTAGGATAGTACCTGGCACCTAGTGAACCCTCTAAATATTAGGTACTTTTCTTATTCTTATTAAAATGATGAATATTATAAATGCAAAGTATGCTAAAAGATAAGGAGTGACTCATGGGGTGAGATATTTTAGACAGAGGGGTCCTGATCAAAATGATAAAACTCTACTGAGAGATAAACTAGATGAATTAATGGAGAGATAGACTTTGTTTCTAGTGGAAACTATGGAATTTGTAGAGATTGTCAGCTTTTCCTTGTTATTTTATACCTTTCCCAGTTCATATAACCAAAACCTCAGTAGGACTTATTTTGGAACTTATATTTTTCTAAAATTTATTGAGAAGAATAAGTGAGTGAGAGTAACTTTAAAACTTTGAAAAAGATTGCAGGAAGGAGAATCTTGCCCTACTAAATATCAAAACACATTTTAATGTTTAAAACAGTCTTTCTCTCTCTCTCCCTCTCTCGCTTTCCCTTCCTCTCTGAAATCAATAAAAATATATTTAAAAACAAACAAACAAACAAAAACCCACACAAACATTTCTTTCTGTGGGACAAAATTCAACCCTTAACAGGCTTCATATGTCAAAGCACAAAAAGGAGTTCAGCTAACATAGCAAATGGGCTACACACCTTTATCTTTCTAGATTTGCTACAATAATAAAGAAATAAGAATGATAAAGACCCACAACACATTTGGAAAGAATTCAAGAAATGCTGGCATGCCCTAGCCGGTTTGGCTCAGTGGATAGAGCACTGGCCTGTGGACTGAAGAGTCCCGGGTTCAATTCTGGTCAAGGGCACATCGGTCCCAGGCTCCTCCCTGGCCCCAGCCCTGGTCGGGGCCTGTGTAGGAGGCAACCAATCAATATGTTTCTCTTGCATCAATATTTCTCTCCATCTTTCCCTTTCTCTTCCACTCTCTCTAAAAATCAATGGAAAAATGTCCTCAGGTGAGGATAAAAAAAGAGAGAGAGAGACAATATAGAAAGAGATGCTGACAGAAAGAGAGCTGGGCCCAGATGGGTTTGAGCTTGGAGGCATGTTGGTGGGGGTGGGAATAGAGGAGGCAGGACTAAAGTCAGGTGGAGAGGATATCATTATGTAAGAACTGGACCACCACCCTCCCCTCTGCATTTCAGCAGCCAGATACTTATCCTGCAGCTGTGGACCAGATTGGGGAAACTGACCTGGATTAGCTTCCTAATTCAGAATTCTGTGTGGCAGAGGGTAGGGTACCACAGTACTAGAAACAAGGGAGTGAGTCTAGAACTTTACTCCATCCAGATGAGCCAAGTACATTTACCTCCCAGGTGAGTGATCAGAAGATGCTTCTCTAGAGAAACCCAAGGCCTCAGAGCAGAACCCTCCACAGTCTGATTGGGAGGCCCAGTGAGAGAGGTGGCTCCCCACCTCCACCCCCAACCCCAAAATAAAATTTGCCAGTTGATGAGTTCCACCACTGGAACTTCCACACAGAACCTCCAATGAACTTTTCAGAGCTTCTATCTATCATTCATATAAACAGCTTACCAAGGATTAGCTGACTTATAAGGAAAGGCAAGCCTCTGCATGAACAAAAGAACTCAAATAAACAATCAGGAAAAGGCAGTGTGTAAGAAACAAAGACAATGCAAGTTCAGAAGAAAACTTCAGAAACTTCCATGTAGTATTCTTGTAGAGTTCAAGAGGGCAGTGAACTCAGAATTTCAGTAGAAAATAAAGTCAGAGAAGATAAAGTCAAGAAAATCTCTTACAAAGTAGCAAAAAGGACGAGTTGAAAAAGTACAGAGAACAGATAAGAGACCTGGACAATCAATTCAGAAGGCTCAACATCAGAATGTTTAGAGTTCTAGAAAGAAATGGAGACATCAGATGTGAGGGAATCAAAGAAGTTGTACAGGGAACACATCTTCAGAGCACCAGTGCCCAGTACAGTAAATGACAGAAGACACCCCAAGGTACAACATTGTGAAATTTTAGGACACCAGGGTAAATGAGGAGTTTCTACAAACTTCCAGAGAGGAAAGGAATGGTACTGAACTTTTCAAGAGTTGACACTGGCTGCTAGTTGTGCATGCCTTCAGTATTCCAGGGGGAAATGACTTTTAATCTGTTATTTCTTATCCAGCCGAATGACGAATGAAGTATGACGGCATAACAAAAGTGTTTTCAGGTAATCTAAGATGCAAAAAACAATGATCTCTGAGAATCTTTTTTCCTGGAGGATGTACTTCAGCAGGACAAGAGGACGAGGAGAGCATGAGATTTGGGAAAAGTGGAGCGAGGTGTGCCTTCTGGAAACAGGACATCCTCAGAATATCTTTACCTAGTAGAGTATTTGGGGGAAGTTCAGAATGTGTATGTAGCACAACAAAAGAATTATTAACTCCAAAAACAGAATAAAAAACTGAACAAGAACAGCAAATGTAATCATAGTATTCCATTTGGCTATGTGCTGAATGACACGTATATAGTTACTAGAAGACAGGTGCACAAAATTTGTGCACTTGGGGGTGGAGGGGTTCCCTCAGCTCGGCCTGTGCCTTCTTGCAGTTTGGGAGCTCCTGCCACCACAGCTCTGCTCACCAGCCATGAGCCTGGCTCAGGGCTTCTGGCTGAGCAGCACTCCCCCTGTGGGAATGCACTGACCACCAGAGGGCAGCTCCTGTGTTGAGCGCCTGCCTCCTGGTGTGCATCATAGTGACCAATCATTCTGCCGTTCAGTCAATTTGCATATTAGCCCTTTATTATATAGGATAATTTAGACACTGATTACTTCACTGAAATATTTGTATAACCATATTGAGAATGTGAGGAAGGAAAGGTGGTTGGATATCTAAGGGAATTATATATCTGTCATAATAGGAAATCATAAAATTAAAATTAGTAAATAAAGACATAGGGTAAATTTATTAATTAGAAATATTGAAAGCAAGACTACCTTGGGGAAGTAGAATTGGGAGAATTGGAAGGGGACAAAATGACTGCTGGTGCATTATTAGAAGCTGTCCTTACCACTTGGTATTTTTTTATTGAGGTAAAATTCATGTAACATAAAATTAACCATGAACCATTTTAAAGTGTACAGTTCAGTGGCATTTAGTACATTCACAGTGTTGTGCAGCCACTACTCTGTCTAGTTCCAAGACATCTTCATTCCCCGCCAACGGAAACCACATAACTATTAAGCAGTCCCTCCCCATTCCTGTCTCCTTCCACCCCAACCCCCAGCTTCTGGCAACCAGTTGTCTGCTTTTCTGTGGATTGATTCTAGTGGATTTATTCCAGAAGTTTTCTGCAAATGGAATCACTCAATATGTGACCTTTCATGTCAGCTTCCTTCACTTAGCATGATGTTTTTGAGGTTCATCCATGTTGTAGCATGTGTTAGTACTTCATTCCTTTTTATGGCTGAGTAATATTCCATTGCACAAATAATGCCACTTTGTTTAGCTACTCAATAATAGAAGGACATTTGTGTTATTTCTACTTTTTGGCTGTTGAGAATAGAGATGTTATGAACATTAATGTCCAAGTACTTGTTGGAATACCTGTTTTTAGTTCCGTTGGGTATACATGTAGGAGTGGAATTACTGGGTCGGATGGTAATTCTATGTTTAACTTCCTGAGGAATGACCCAGGTGTTTCCACTGTGGCTGTGCCATCTTACATTCCCACCAGCAATGTGCTTGGGCTCGAATTCCTCCACTGCTTGGCCAGCACCTGTTATTTTCTAAAAATTAGTTCTCCAGTGGGTGTGAAGCAGCATCTCATCCTGGTTTTGTGTGTGCGTTTTAAATTACACAAAGTGGGTTTGGAAACACTGCTTTTATTATTTTTCATTTCTTGCTGTTAATCCTCCCCCGAGGATATTTTTCCCAGTGATTTTTAGAAAGAGTGGAAGGGTTGGAGAGAGACAGTGAGAGGGAAACATTAATGTGAGAGAGAAACATGGGTTGATTGCCACCCACACATGCCCTACTAGGGTCAGGGTGGACCCTGCTCTTGACCAAAATCAGGAATCAAACCTAGGACCCTTCAGTCCTCCGAGACTGAGCTAAGCCAGCGAGGGCTCATCGTGGTTTTGATTTGCATTTCTCTAATGGCTAAATGATGTTGACTATCTTTTCATGTGCTTTTTTAGCCATTGTATACATGTTTAGATACATGTTGATTTGTACCCTTTACCTATTTTTTAATGGGATTGTTTTTCTTTGTGTTGCTGAGTTGTGAAAGTTCTTTATGTATTCTGGATACTAGACTCTGATCAAATATATGATTTATAAATATTTTCTCCCATTTTTGTTGGTTATCTTCTCACTTTCTTGATAGTGCTATCATTTGCTTTTTAAACTATATTCATGTGTGATTTTGATGATCTTTATTAAAATATTAAAATTAACAAAAGGGTACAAGTAGTAGATACTATGTAAAAAGGAGATAATATGTTTCAAAAAGTGATAGAATAACTTATAGAAACCTTTAAGTAAGCATGGACTCCAATAGAAAAATTAATATCAATAGATGAGTCACAAAGAAAGGAAAACATCAAAAACATAAGAAAACTAGTAAGGCCCTGACCGGTTTGGCTCAGTGGATAGAGCATCGGCCTGCGGACTGAAAGGTCCCAGGTTCGATTCCGGTCAAGGGCATGTACCTTGGTTGTGGGCACATCCCCAGTGGGGGGTGTGCAGGAGGCAGCTGATCGATGTTTCTCTCTCATTGATGTTTCTAACTCTCTATCCCTCTCCCTTCCTCTCTGTGAAAAATCAATAAAATATATTTTTTAAGAAAAGAAAACTAGTAAGTAAACAATTTAATAAAATTAATACATTTTTAATGTATATAATATTTATACTTTTTTTCTAGTGACAAAATTGAATAATGTCAGGATGTACAGTAGGCACTCTTCTGATAGAGAAAGGCAGTTTGGCACAATATTTCAGGAATCTTAAAAATATTGTTCCTGTTTGAGTAATTCAACTTCTAAGGATCTCTCCTGAGAAAATAACTTGAAATATACAAGGCCCTCTTACATACAAATATCATAGTTTATCATAGTATTAGTTTAATAATGAGAAATTGTGAGCATCCTAACTGTTCTACAGAAGGTGGATGAGTAATTTCTGATATACCCTGTGCTTGAGAATTGCCCAGCACATAGTAGGAATAAAGGAAATGGTTGTTGGATGTACATTCATAGGACGGAATATGATACAGTAATGTAAAAGTAGATGTCTATCATTTTTAATAATGTGAGGTTATCAACTATGGGGGCAGTGACATAGAAAAATTTATCTGGAATATGATCTAACTATCCAGTTATTTTTTAAACATTTTATTTATGGTAAAATAAAGATAAAAAGAAAGCATAGGAAAAAGAAGGAAATGAAATAATGCTGCTGAGTGCCGGAACATTAAATAATGAAAAAGATGTGATCTCTGTAGCTGCCGCACAGTTGTCCAACTTGTCTCAGCTAGGGCAGTTTTCCCAGGACTTCATCACCCTGTGGGAAGGATGATCTGAAAGTGGAGGTGATGTCTTCTGTTGGGCTCTCTCACTTCCCCCATCAGATTATTCAGTAAAGGTTCCCGCCTTTTTTAGGCTGAGACATCTGACTCTTTGCTGAGCCTGCTGAGAAATGTAAAATATATAAAATTTATTCTCAAGCACTTAAGCATCCATATTGCACCAGGGAAAGTCAAGGACACAAAGTTCAAGGACCCCCTCACCCTAGGGAACCCACATCTAAGATCAAATGAAGTGCACCGTGGCTCCAGACCATTCTCCATGTGTGTACAGCAAAGGATGATGCTGTCTTTAACTTTCTCGGTGGCGCTTTCCATGTACCTATCACGAGTCACCCATTTGACATCTCTCTGCTGAGAGCCAGGCCTAGGATACCCGAGGGCTCTTTTTTAAAAAAAATATTATATTGATTTTTTACAGAGAGGAAGGGAGAGGGATAGAGAGTTAGAAACATCGATGAGAGAGAAGTCTTGATCAGCTGCCTCCTGCACACCCCCTACTGGGGATGTGCATGCAACCAAGGTACATGCTCTTGACAGGAATCGAACCTGGGACCCTTCAGTCCCCAGGCCGACGCTCTATCCACTGAGCCAAACCGGCTAGGGCCTGAGGACTCATTTTGTTGACAGTCCTTGCTCTCTATTTGTCCTCATGGTTTGTGTCAGGGCTCCTTGTGGAAATACAAATGAAGTCACTGACTTTACTCCAGGGAAACTGACTTCTCTCATGTGCCAGGTCACAGCCAAAAATTTTATTTATATTATACAGTCATATATGTATACATGCATTTATATATACCTGCTTATATATATTGTATACATATATATGTATGTGTGTGTTTGTGTGTGTGTATGTGTGTACAGTGAGTTGGTATTGCCATTATATGGCAAAAGTAAAAGTGTGCTTTGTGTTTCTCTTTAGTAATTCACTCTGCTTATTTGGTTTATTGTCTTGACGTCTGGTTTGCCTGCAGGCTGCCCAGAAGGCTCTACAGAGAGAGGGCAAGGGTTCTGGGCATGGCTAGTGTGGAGCTGACTCAGGGAGCTCAGAGGATGGAGGGGTTCTGGAAGAAAGCTCCTGGTCAGCTACTCAGCTGGAAGCACTAGTCCTTTGCTTGTGACTCAGATCAGGGACACCCAGATGCCGTGGGGCCACTCTCTGCTGCCGGCTTCTGGAGAGATTCCAGCGATTGAAGGTTGCTATTAGGAACCAGAGCTGGGAGGCCCGTAATGAACCACTTTCCACCCACTGGTGTGGTGCAGCTGTCCCCAGGAGAGGACCAAAGCCCGTTAAGTGAAGGAGGGTGGCAGCTGCTGGCGGCGGGCACAGGGCCAGGCCTGGGAGAACCATGCAGAGGGTTTGCGTGGAAGGCCTGACAGGTGGAGCTTTGTGTCCTGGGTGCCGTTATCTGGAGGAGTGGCCAAGCAGATCTCCTCTTCACCCAGTTCCTTTCCTGTGGGCTTCACTTGGCCGCCTTCTCGTCACTCACTCCTCGAGGGTCTCTGCTAAAACCCCCCACTTCTACCCCCACCTCCCCACCGCCTGCTCCTACTCCTGCAAATGCAGCATGGTGGGCTTCTCATTCCCTGGGTCTGCTCAGCCTTGGCCTCTCATTGTGGGGCTGAGGGACTTCTGTTTATGTCGTGGTGGTGGGGGTGTCTCACTTTCCAACCACTTTCTGAGAGAAGGCAACCCTGGTGGGTTTACATACACCACCTCCTAGATTGTGGCACATACAGTGGGGCTTTGCCCCAGTTTCACAGAGAAGAGAGACTCACCAACAACCAGAGTGAGAGTGCTAGCTGAGGTGGCACTAGGGAGCACTCGGAAGGAAGTGAAGGACTCTTTCGAGGTGGTGAGGAAACTTACAGAGGAGGTAACTCATGATCAATGCCTTGAAGAAGTTTGTTTGTTTAGCATATTTTTATTGATTTTAGAGGGGAAGGGAGAGAGAGGAGAGAGAAACATCAATGATGAGAGAGAATCATTGATTGGCTGCCCCCTGCACTGCATGCCCCACACTGGGGATGGAGCCTGCAACCTGGGCACGTGCCCTTGACTGGAATCGAACCCAGGACCCTTCAGTCCACAGGCCGATGCTTTATCCACTGAGCCAAACCAGCTAGGGCAGCCTGGAAGAAGTTTTATAGCACTGAGGGCACAAGAGAACAAATTAATTTTGGAAATGCCCAGAAACATGAAAGAGAGTCTGATTCTGAAAACAGTGAGAGGTTGGGATAGGGATTGGGAAGGGAGTAAGTCTCAGGGGAAATGAAGCTAGGAAGGAAGGTTGGGCCCAGATTATGTGTTTTGTCATCCGAGATATTAAAGGCATCGTGTGCAGGGAGCAGATGAGTACTGGCAAAGTCGTCTTCTGTTTCTGGTGAGGTGCCAGCTGGACTCTTGGGGGAGAGAACTGGGGCTATTGGGCACTTTGGGTTACAGCCTCCAGGTGGACCAGACAATCCGAAAATGAAAACCCTGTTACCTCACACCCTTAGACATGCTAGATGGGGCAGCCAAGATGGCAGAGTAAGTATATCGGTACTCATAACCTCCCACAACCACTGAAAGCTACAACTAAACTACGGAACAACCATCATTCAGAACCACCTAAAGTCTAGCTGAACAGAAGTCCTATCACTATGGCTATAAAGAGAAGCCACATTAAGACTGTTAGGAAGAGTAGAGAGGTGGAACAGGCTGGCCCTATACCCACCTCTACTTTGGAAAAAATATCCTCGGGTGAGGATTTTTAAAAAAGAGAGCAAACATCCATTCATACACCCAGAAGTATTTATGGGATAGTAAGAGAAATTCCATCTCACCGTCCTGACCCAGGGCTACCAGAGGTCCCTTCCAAATAAACAGTTTGCTCTTGAATCCTTATCTCTGGAGCCTGTTTCTATGGAACCCAAACTAAAATGGATTCTTCAGGAAATGATGCTGAAGCAACTGGTTTCCCATAGGGAAAAATAAAATAAAATCTTCCTGTATACCTTAACTAAAAATGTATTAAATACCTAACTGAAAAACGGAACTTTAAAACGTTTAGAGGGAAATAAGAGAGAATACCTGTGTGGTCTTAGAGGGGGGACAAAGGTCTTAAATATGACACCAAAAGCATGAAAATAAAGGAAGATATTAATAAAATTGTTGATGTTGTCAACAGAAGATACCACTATAAATAAAAACACTGTCCACAGGCTTAAGCAGATATTTGTGATGCAGAAGACTGACAAGAAATGATTAGTAAGAATAAGTGAAGAGCCCTAACCGGTTTGGCTCGGTGGATAGAGCATCACCCTGTGGACTGAAAGGTCCCAGGTTCGATTCTGGTCAAGGGCATGTACCTTGGTTGTGGGCACATCCCTAGTGGGAGTGTGCAGGAGGCAGCTGATCTGTGTTTCTCTCTCATCGATGTTTCTAACTCTCTATCCCTCTCCCTTCCTCTCTGTAAAAAATCAATAAAATTTATATTAAAAAAATAAATAAAGGACTAGTAGAAATCTATACTAAAGGAGACAGGTAACCCAGTGGAAAAATGGACAAAGACATGAATTGACATTCCACAGAATAGAAAATGTGAATGACCAACAAACATATGAAAGACTGTTTGGCAAATATGGAGACGTCTGAGAACACATGCTGGTTCTCATGTAGTTTTCACTGCTAGGGAGCTCACTTTTGGAAATAGAGTTTAAAATGTGCATAACCTCAGCCCAACAATTTCACTTCTAGGCATATGAGCGCAAAGACATGTAAACTAGATTATTCACTGAAGCACTGAATAATCTCTTTGTAATTGTAAAAAGTTGGGAAAACCTAAGTGTCTACTTACATGAAGATGATCAAATAAAGTGGGACACAAATCAGTGGTTTACATTCTGTCAACATGGATAGCCCTGAAAACGTATAAACGTTGGACACACAATAACAAAAAGAAAGTGGGAGTTCAGCTTCTGGTTGGGATATAAGGAAAAAAGAGCAAGGAGCAGAAATGGTGCTACCACTTATATGCAGTTTGAAAACATGAAGACACCTCCAATTGGTTTGGATATGCACAGATGAGTAAATGCTATAAAAATCATGCAGGAGAATGATAAAGACCAAATTCAGAAGAGTAGGAACCCTTTGGGGATGAGGAAACAGAGTGGAATTGGAGGATGAGCAAGGAGTTTCAACTCTGCAAAAGTTAAGATTCGATAATGCTGGGTAAAAAGTATATTAGTGTCATAATTTTCTTTACTTTTCCGTGTGATTGGAATTAAAGGAAAAGAGAAAGAAAAATGGGCTTGGAGCAAAGAGAAGACGTGATATGTGGGAATGAAGATTTGAGGGGTGACCAGTAGACAGGACCAAGCGCATGTCTCTGGGGAGCAACCACCTTTGAAGGGTGTGAGGATGCAAAGGGGCTCATGCTGAGGCTGGGGGGATGGAGAACTGAGACAGACGGGTGTGGAAGAACAGAGCTTGGGGGGGAAGCGCCGAATTTTGAGAGGAGGTCTTTGAACTGGGCAGTGAGTGACTTGGGCAGGTAGAGAAGGCTGTAAGCAGACACAGGGCTCAGAGCAGATTGTAGTGGAAACTTCTAGGAGGAGTTGAAAGCTTAAAGGGAAGGAGAGCAGCAGTCCGGGAGTGGCAGAGCTAAGGGAAGCTGGAGTTTGCAACTCTAGTAGTGCAGAACCTGAAAGCACAAAGCCAGCCAGCTCAGCTCTCTATCCTCCAAGCCTAATTCAGAGACCCTTTAACTCTACCCTGCACTCAAGTACCCGTAAATCTCCTTGGAACCCTGTAGCAGTAATGTTGCTGTGGTCTCTGGAAGGAGCGGCATTGCAGCACCGAGCTGTGAGACTGCCAGTGAATCACTTACCCTCTCTGTGCCTTAGTTTCCTCAAGTGGAATATGGGGATAATACCTATTTGCAAAGATGTTCCGAAGGCTAAATAATAATAATAATCAGCAATTGTATAGAGTGCTTCCTCGTGTCAGACACTGTGCTGTACTTAACCACATTCAATCACCCATCCATGAGCCAATTAGAAGTGATTCCTAACCCTAACTTAGGGATGAGGAAACGGAAGCTCAGAGAAGTACATAATTTGTTTAAATTCACATAATTGGTTGGCTGCACAACTGGCATTTGACCCAGCTACACTGCCCCCATTATTGAATAATATACGTGACTGTGTTTTATAAATTGTCAAGTACTGTACAGATGTTTATTTGTTTTTATTTCCTCTTTGATGAACTTCAAAGACCAGAACAGACCCTTTAAAAATGGGAGCAGGTATTCTTTCTTTCCACAACACCAGGTGGTAAGGATGGGGCAGAGGGATGGTGCTCAGATGCCCATGACCTTTGGACCTCCACAAGCTGCACTTCAAAGATGTCTCTCCTTCATACTAGAAAAGTAGAGGCCCCCAGGGATATCATTTCTTCCTCCAGGCTGGTTTTCCCCCTTCCCCTCCAGCATCCCTGAGGTACATCCACACATGCACACGTGCATATGCACACACTCGGCTGCTGTCCTGTGCATCTGTCCCATAAACCTGAGAGAAAGCCGTTGCTTTCTGACAAGCTGCCCCACACCAGCGTGTTCACAGCTATCAGAATCATCTTCCGTGCTCTTTTGCCCAGATAAGCCCCAGCCCAGGAACTGCAAAGGCACAGCCTTTTGGGGCCAAAAGGGACCTTTACAGCTCATTTGGTCAACCAACCACATTTGGTGCATGCTTGGATCCTCTGCAGTGCCCCAGGCCAGGGCCTCAGCACCTCCCAGGTCCTTCATAAATCTCAAGTGAATGATGAATGTCGATGTTTGCCTCTTGGAACTAACTTCTAGCCTCACTCCTGAAGTCCTTGAATAGAATGCCCCATGCCATCATACCATGCCCTTGGCTGACCAGCAGAGCGAGAATGAATTAGCAATAAAAATCTCTCTAGGGCGGCAATCTGGGAAACATTATCAAGGGAGGAGGTGGGAACATGGTCAGAATAGTTTGCTCCTGTTTATGAGTTTCCTAGCAGGTGCATATTGGAGTGTGTATGTGTGTCTATAGCCATGTCCATCTATTAATGCCTCCTTAAGCATTCCAAGGTCAAAATCCTGCGTGAACAACTCGAACTCTGGTCTCCTGAGAAATAGGAATATTCCTCTGGGCTACAGTTGTGTGCTTTTTTGCTTGTTTGTTTTGGTGGGTTTTTTTGTCTGTAAAATGAGGGTGTTAGCTAGATCAATCACTTTTAAGCCTTTTAAACTTACTTATTTGATAGCTATTTATTAATCCCTCACCATGAGAAGACCTTGTGCCAGCATTGCTGGCATATGTGGTGGGTGGACAAGACGGGACCAAGCGCCACCTTCATGAGTCCGGTGGGTGGATGGACGTCCAGCATGTGATGGTAGGCGTGATGTGGCCATAAAAAAGAATAGGTGCTGTGGTATGAATAATAGGAGAAACGCCCTGGTCTGGGGGCAGCAGGAAAGGAGGTTCAAGCCAAGATCTTTTTTTTTTTTTTTTTAAAGATATATTTTTATTGATTTTTTACAGAGAGGAAGGGAGAGGGATAGAGAGTCAGAAACATTGATGAGAGAGAAACATCGGTCAGCTGCCTCTTGCACAGCCCCTACTGAGGATGTGCCCGCAACCAAGGTACATGCCCTGGACCAGAATCGAACCCGGGACCCTTGAGTCCGCAGGCCGACGTCCCATCCACTGAGCCAAACCGGTCAGGGCTCAAGCCAAGATCTTAAGGAAGAACAGGAATTGGCTGGAAGAGGGGGTTGAGAAGAACATCCCAGGCAGCGGTTGCAAAGACCAGAAGCTGGAGAAGATGCTGCTCCTTCCAGGAATGGTGTGAAGTGCCTCCGTGGCAGACAAGGAGGGAATAAGGGTCTAAATGTGATGCTGAAGAGACAGGGCAGGTGTACAGGGCTTTGAGACCTTGTTGATAGTGTTATGTTTTATCCTAAGGACGATGGAAAACTTTCAAAGGCTTTGAGGCAGAGGAATGTTATGATTGTATATATACTTTTTAAAGATCCTTCTGGCATCTAGTTGCGACCCCATAAATATTTGAATGAGGTAGTAGGATGGATTAAAGGGAAGTCTCATTGTGAAGCATAGGATGGGGCGGAGGGACGAGAGACAAGAAGTCAGTGAGGAAAATGAGGACGGTGACCACAGAGACAGGGAAGAAGTAGATGGGACGTTTAAAAAAACCAAGTTGCCAGGACTTGGTCATTGGTTAGAGTGCAGAAGAGCATAGTCAAGGATTATTCTCAGGATTCTGGCTTTGGCCACAACCAAAAGCACCATGGTGTTATTTATCAGGTTTGGAGGAATGGACAGGGGTGGATTTGGGACATGTTAAGTCTGAGGTTACTGTAAATATTGCTGAACATCTGGAGGTTAGAGAGTTGGAAGTTGTGTTGGCATCTGGGTGAAATTGCTACCCTGGAGGCATGGGGAAGGAGGCGACTACTGAAGGAGAGAGTGCAGAGGACCAAGGGCATCCTCACCTGCCCTGAGGACCCCAACACTGAACACACAGGTTGAGAAGAAGCCAGCCAAGGAAGCAAAAATGAAAAGAAAAAGGAAAACCAGGAAAGCTTGGTGACATGGAGAACAAGGGAAGAGTTTCATGCACATCAGATTATGAGCTGTGGAAAACCCTAAAAACATAAGCTCTAGCCCTAGTCAGTTTGGCTCAGTGGATAGAATGTCAGCCTGGGGACCAAAGGAGCCGGGTTCAATTCTGGTCAAGGGCACGTACCTCGTACCTCGGTTGCAGGCTTCTCCCTGGCCCGGGCTCTGGTCGGGCACGTGCCGGAGGCAACCAAATTGATGTGTTTCTCTTACATTTACATTCTCTCTGTCTTTTCCTCTCTCTTCCACTCTCTCTGAAAATCAATGTCCTTGGGTAAAAACAAACAAAAACACAAGCTCTAATGAGATAGGAACTAGGAAAAAGAAGTGATCTTTGGATTTTGCAAATGAAGATTGTCGTTGAGATTGTAAAATGAAGATAATCCCAGTGGTTCTCAACCTTCTGGCCCTCATGTTGTGACCCAATCATAAAATTATTTTTGTTGCTACTTCATAACTGTGATGTTGCTACTGTTATGAATCGTAATGTAAATATCTGATATGCAGGGTGGTCTTAGGCGACCCCTGTGAAAGGGTCCTTCGACTGCCAAAGGGGTCGGGACCCACAGGTTGAGAACCACTGGTCTACACAGACAGATCTTTCAAAACTTAATACAAATCTACAGTAATTACGATAGTATGGAATGGCATAAGGATTGAAATAGAGATCTGGAATAGCATTGAGTGTCCAGAAAGAAACCCATATATCTATGGGGAAAGAATAGTCTTTTTAACAAATGGTGCTGGGACAATTGGATATCCATATGCAAAAGATGAAGTTGGAGCCCTCCCTCATACCATATACAAAACATGAACTCCAGAGGGATCAAAGACTTAAACACCATCATCCCCTTGAGCCTAACAGTCGCATCAAGGAAATAAAAACTCTCATACTTTGCTGTTGGGAATGTAAAAGGGTGAATTCTGTGGTACCTGAATTACGTATCAACTTTTAAAAAGTATATATTTTTATTGATTTCAGAGAGGAAGGGAGAGGGCGATAGAAATATCAATGATGAGAAACAAACATCTATTGGCTGCTTTCTGCACGACCCCTCCTGGGATTGAGCCCAAAACCCTGACTGGGTATCGAACTGTGACCTCCTGGCTTATAGGTTGATGCTCAACCACTGAGCCATGCCAGCTGGGCTATATCTCAACTTAAAATTAAAAAAAGATTATTCTGGCTGCACATAGGGATGGAGTGGGTGTGCAAGAGTGGAGACTGGGAGATTGTTTCAGTCTCGTCTAGGCAGGAACTGATGACTAAGGCCAAGGGAATGATGGCTTTAAAAGGTGGGAAGGCCCAGGACAGGAATCCATCGAAGAGGCTGGCCTCAACAGGAAGAGGGGCACCTTCACAATGAGGCAAGAGGGAAGAGGGATGTGGGTTATAGAAGTAGGCATTTTAGAGAATTAGGTCTTTCTGTTGGTTTGATATGGAAAGGATCATGAATCATTGTGAGCGGAGGATGCTGGAAGCCTCAAATAGCTCTGGGCAAGCAGAGAACATGGCCTTGGCTTCCAGAAAGACCATGGAACCTGGGATTAGGCATGAGGGCTTCTAGTCAGGGAAGCAGTCCTCTTGAATTGTACACAACAATGATTTTTGAGTTGGAATATGAGGAAACTTGAGATATTCATTCTATTATATGGCTCGATAATTTAAGCCATAACCTGATTTTAATGAATGTTTGTTTTATGAAACCAAAGTAACTGGTTAATCCAGAATTGGCATTGGATTTTACAATCACAATTCAATTTTGAATCGAGTTATCTGCCAATGCATTCATAAAAAAGAAAAGAGTAGAATTAATAATGATATTAAACTTACATGGTTTAATTGGCAGATTTTTTAAAAATCTTCATTGGCTCACTTGGTTTGTATAGTAACCACGTGAAGCAAGTTTTATTATTTTCACATTCATTTTATATGAGGACACGGAGGCTTACAGGGTTAACACTTTTCTAAGTAGCCTGAAACCAGGTCTTCTAAATGTCATGTTCTTTCCACTGCTACCCCATGAATCAAGCAGAATACCTTTTTTGTTTATTCACATTCTCAGAGTATGTTGCCAACGTATCTTTTTCCAGAAAGCTTATTTTTGTAAAATGTCTTTGATGCTTGCCCATTCCAGTAACTATTTTAAATAACATTTTTTCTGTTAATATAAATGGTAATTGTAGAAAAATCTAGAAAAACATTTTTAAAAACCCACTCAGATAACTACTGTTAACATTTTGGTGTCTATCTTTCTGGCGTCTTCCTAAAATATATGACCTATAAATATATATATATACACACATATATACATATACACATATATATATTTTTTACTTTACAAAATTGTGCTCATACTATAAACAGATTTGTGTCCTACTTTTCCATTTAGTATGATGTTGTGAGAAGTGGCATAGCATACTGGTGAAGGTTAATGAGGCCCTAGAACAGAAGGCAACACCCTGTGTGCCCTTGTGAATGCTACTTAACCTTTTTGTACCTTAATACAAAATAGGGTCATTCAAACTTTCATACAAGATATGCCATATCCTATGTACTACGTACTCTCCTCTGATCCTGGGTGATCTCTTTTCTTGAGATCAGGAATTGCTCTCTGAAACATGTCTGCCCCCTCTCCCATTGGCCCGTGGCGTCCTTGCCCTGAGTCCATCATGCTTAGGTCCTCTGCTCCCTTGCCTGTGGCTTCCATAACACCCACTCCCACAGTGAGCTCCCCAGAAGCAGCCCTTTAAGGTCTTTGTAAATCTTCCTGACCAGTCTGTATGTCTGTAAGCATATAATCGAAGTGGATTTCCTGTGCTATTTCGCTTAATATATATCTTGGATATTGTTTATATTAGCACATATGGCCCTACCTTGTTTTGTTGTTTGTTTGTTTTAAACTGCCATGTACAGGAAAGGTTTTTAAAGCGTGACATGAAGCCTAGAAGCTATGAAAGAAAAGTTGATAGATTTGACTTCATAAAAGTTAAAAGCTTTAGTATAAGAAAAGATACTAAAAATAAAGACAAAACAGCTTCCAGTTCATCTGGGCCTCCAACATTGCTCAGTGATCTTCTTTTGTGCTCTCATCCCTTTCTCAACAGTGACTACTTCAGACCTTCCTGCTCCCAAAGCTCCAATTCCATCCCTCCTTGCTTGCTTGTCTTCTGCTTCACACGGAAAACCTAAATCACCAGGTACAAATGCTCTCTTCTTCCTACCACAGAACCTCTAACTGTATTTGAATTCAAGCCCATCCATTCCATCTCCCACCTGTTAAAATGCAAGGTGTCTCTCCTCCTGTTTGAAGCCAATACAACCTGAATCCCATCCCATCTTGCCTTGGTAGGACTGTTGATTACCCGAGTCAGAAAACTAAAAGTCAACTTGGCCCACCAGTGCTGCACTCTCACCCTGTCGATTACCACATCCTGCTGGGTTTTACTTCCTAGATATATCCTTACTCTCTTCTCTCCTCTCTTTCCTACCTTTACTGCTCAGGATCAGGCCTCATCATTTCATGCCGGGACTTCACTGATCCCTGCTTTCAACTTGACCTTGGAGCGGTCCTGTGCATAGCTGCCAGTGGTGCATCTAAAACTCAGACGTGCTCATGTCTCCTGCCAAACACCGTTCACTGACCACCTGCCTCTTCCATTACTTGTATCATCTACTGTAGTAAGAGCAGTGTGTAAGGAACCCCCTGGTTGGTGAGGGAGCACCTATAATTTGGAAAAGCTTCTCTAGTCCATTTGAGTCACAGACTTCCAGGATAGTCTTGTAATGCAAGGCTCTGTCCTCCATGACCCTTGATTGCCCAGCTCTCCAGACTCACCTGCCAGCATTCCTTGCCTTGGACTTTGTGTCACACAACTACCCCACTTCTTCCACACACTTACCACCCTACTTCTTTGGACCCCCTATTGCTCATCTTCCAAAACTCAGCTCAGGCATCATTGCCCCCGAGGCCTCGGCTGGATAAGTGATCTGGGTCATCCTAGCATTCTGCACAACCTTAGTGCTTTGTTGAGCAGTCTGGGGTAATGGGTCCTTCCTTCTAGCATTTACCATGATGTTAAAATGACATTGTGTTTGCATCCCCACGACACTAGAAGCATGTTGACAGCAAGGACTGTCTTGTTCTTCACACAGCCTGGCACGTGCCTTGTGCACGACTGAACCAAAAAGGAACTTGGCAAACTACAGACTGAGTTTAATGTTCTCTTGGTCATTGAACCAGAACAGATGGTCATAAAGACATTGATGAAATGTAATCAGGGTGAGTGTAAACTCCTGTAGCTGCATACAAAAATAACAGGCATGCAAATATCAGGCAGGCAGGTACGGCTTTGTGATAGCTCATGGGAGAAAGGGGGGGATTTTCACTGACGAAGCCTTGGCCTGGGTTGCCGGAGTGGTCAGGCTGCAGGGCGCTGCTGGAATCTTGGCCTTCCATACTGGTGTCGTTCTGTTATTGTCCCTGTTCTCTCTTGTGTCTTCAGTAATTTCCGCTCCCACCCATCCTCTCATCCTATAAATATGTCCAGGTGCCCCTCTTGCCAACCTTTAAAACCCTCTGTTCTACCTGCCTTTTCCTCTGTTCTTTCCTTTTATTTTTTATTTTTAAATGTATCTTTATTATTGGAAGTATTATAGATGCCCCTCTTTTCTCCCTGGTTTGTTGTTCTTTCCCTTTATACTCTTGAAAAAATGAGTCTATACTCACTGCTGCCCCTTCTCACCATCCATCCCTTACTACCTGAAAACCCCTTGCCCACCTTAGGTTCCATGATGCTACTTTCTCTTGGTTCATCCTCTCTCTCCTTTCCTCCTCTCTGGGGGTAACTTTGCTCTATTGAAAAGCTGGAGACCCTCCGAAGTGATTCAGCTCTCCATTTCCTGTTTCATACACCATAACATCATTGAATACAGTCCTCTTCCTCTTTCCTCACAGTGGCTTCCCCACCCACATGCTTCTTGAGCCCATCTGCTCCTCAGAGACCTCGTTCAATCATCTATGTCTTTTCTATTGCAGTTCCTACCATTCCATCCCTTCTGCCTTCGAGCATGTGCAGATTTTTCCATCCTTACTTCCTCCTTTGGATTTTTCCATCCCTTAAGAACTTCCTGTGATCCCCTGCCCTTCACCACCAGCCTTTTCCAAAGAGAGGTCCACCTCCCTGCCTCCCTCTTGCCACCTCTCACCAGTCACTCAGTGTCACACAGTCTGACTTAGGCCTGAGTTACTCTGTGACGGCTGCTCCCCAAGTGGCATTAGAAACCTAATCGGCAATTTTAGTGCCCCCCCCCCCCCCCCCCCCCCC
>PVJC01006179.1:0-55989 GCA_004026665.1 Murina feae | reverse complement strand
GCGCGCCTCCGTACCTCTGTACTTTGCTTCCGCTGCTGCTCTGAGTCTCAGACTCTTCTCTGGTTGTAGGATTTTCACTCAGCCAGCCGTCCTGTGGGTGCGAGTGGTATCCGTGCGTTCTTCTCGTGGTTTTTCTGAAATAGTTGTTCACAGCTGCATATACGGTGTCTACCCTATGCCGCCATCTTGTTTCTCCTGTTTTTCTTTTTGTGTGGAGAAGAGATAGTGGAGAACAGAAAATGAGTGGGGAGAAATTCTCCTAAAGAAGAGAGTCCAAGTGACGCAAAGAAAAGAAAACAATATCCGAAGCAATACATTAAGCATGTCAACAGTGGTCACAAGACTGACTGTGAAAATTGGGGAAATAGAGAGTGCTGGGGCTTGGCTTTGCTTCTGTGACAGGCAAAGTGATGTTCGCGTTAGAAAAAGCCAGGAGAAAGTCATGAGAGTCAGAATTATTTCATGTGAAAGGAAATTAGTAACAATTAGAGCACTTAGAGAGGGGAAGTTTGGTGATTAATTTCAGAAACTAGGAGTCTTATAAAAGAAAATGAATGGGCCCAGCTGGTCTGGCTCAGTGGTTGAACATTGACCTATGAACCAGGGGGTCATGGTTCGATTCCTGTTCAGGGCTCAATCCCCAGTGTGGGGCATGCAGGAAGCAACTGATTCTCTGTCATCATCCTCTCTCTCTCTCTCTCTCTCTCTCTCTCTCTCTCTCCCTCTCCCTCTCTCCCTCCCTCCTTCCTTTCTTCTCTGAAATCAATAAAAATATTAAAAATTAATGGGATATTGTGTGGGAAAAGATATACTACAGCATCCAACTGATGGGGGGTGGGGGGAATGGACATATATCCCTTTCCTTCATTTCTTTATTAAGATATTATCTTCTCAAAGTTGGCTAAAATGACCATTCTATTGAAAATTATCATTCATCCCAGCCTCTTTTCCCCTACATTCCTTATCCCTCCTGTCTTGCCATACATTTTTAAATGTAGCACAACACCTTCTAAATGTATATTAGTTTTGCTTTATTTTCTTTATTGAATGACAGTATTTCCCTAGCTGGAGTGGAAGTCCACTGAGGGCAGAGAATTGCTTATTCAGTGATGTGCCTCAAGCATCTAGAACTGCCTGGCATAAAATAAGCACTTGTAAAACATTTGATGAATGCATGAAAAAATTGGAAACAGAGTATTCAATGAGGCAAGGTCACATGCCAAACTTTAACTGTGAGATTTCTCATTATCAAATAAGTCACTTTAAGCCCACATTACGCCGTCTCTTGGAGTCAACCTACTTTACAGGAAGGTATCAAACATTAGAGAGAGAATAGAAATTTCTATTAAATGTCATTGAAGAAGAAGAGTAGGAGAGCTATGAGTATATGACATGAGGTTGAATTTAGGAATCTGCCTTTGTGGTAGGTATTCTAAATGGAATAGGATTCTAATCTCTCTCTCTCTCTCTCAAAACAATATATTTATCTAATCCACAACAGAGACCCATCAAATTCATGAAACTTCTTAATAGCATCTGGAATCCCAACAACTTTTATCAATTGGTGTAGCACAAATATGTTGGCATTTAATCTTAATAAAGTGCAGTTTTAGGAATATCTGCTGAATATTGCCTTAGGCTCCTCAAATTTTTCAAGACCCATCATGTAAATACATGTTTAACAATCTTATTTAAACAACTTCTTAGTCTATAGCAAACAAGAGATCAGTGAAACCAATAACGCTATTTCTGTACATTCCTTATAAGCTGGAATGAAGAATTCAAATGAAAATATGATCCCTGTCTTACCCTTATCTCCTTAGCACTCACAGTTCCTATATGATCTGAAGGCTTCTTACTCTAAGCACCTACCCCTTTTGGCTTGAGATCCTTCTTTGGTAGAAGGAGCATGCATGGTCTATACATACCAGAAGTGCCAGGGAATTAGCTGTCCTACACGAGGCCCCCCCTAATGATGAACAAGAATTGGAGGACAAATGCAGATATCCTCATCCCATTGGCAAAAAAATTCTGACATTTTCTCAGTGGAATTCTGCTACAGTTGTGGACAGTGGCAATCTTCTCAGAAATGCATGTTAAATTGCCTGTCTCCCAATCCCTGTCTCACTTCCCCATTCCTCTCTCAGTGCTCCCTGTAATCACATTCTTACACTCAAATTTCATCTCAGGTTCTGCTTCTGAGGAATCCCAACCTATGGCAAATGTATAGTCTATTTATGGAGATAAGGCAATACTTCTAGAAAGCAAACAACACCAGTAGTTAAATGCCAGAATATGTCACAGAAGCTAACAACCATATAAGGAAAATGTTTTAATTTTGATGAAGATGACAGATACACATTGTACTTTGGAAAGAAAGTGGAATATTTTGCCTAAATATGAGAGATACAGTGGCTTTTCAGCTGGATATGAGAGGTGAGAGATGCTTTGGATCAGGAAAAGAGCATAGAAGTTTGTGGAATTCAAAAAGAGCATCAGGTTGTTTCAGGAATAAGTTATAAAAATTGGCCAACCACCAAGTGGCAAACAGCAGTGGCATCATAAAGTGTCTTCTGTTATTCCCCATATGACCAACCGAAGCTTTAAAGTTTATAAATAAATGATATTTCTGCTTCCTCCCTCTATAATAAATCCCCAGGAATCACAATATGTGTGTAGTGGATGCCACTGAAGTCCTTTCTTGGGTCACTGTTACAGGTAGTACATACGTTCCCCAGCGTCTGTTGGCTATGAATGTCTTTCACCTGCCCAACAACACTTGGCTGAGTAGGAGCCTCCTTGCCAGGGATTGCTCACTGGCCCTCCCAATGGTATCCTGCAACAGATGACTGACTGATTGACGTGAATGACAGGGGGTGCAAAATGCTGGGCCCCCAAACCTCTAGGTGGCAGGGCTCATACTCTAGAGCTCCATAGGATCAGACAAGATGATACACTTAGCAGCTTCCACTGTCTTACCGTGCTTCTCTCATCCCCTTTCTCATGAAATCACACCCTCAATAAACATACCCAAATTATAACCTTAGGTTCTTCTTCCACTGACCCCAGATCCTACATGTATGATCCTACATTATGAAGCCTTCTTCATAAACCCACAGGAACCTCTACCTCAGACCTCCACTGATGCTGCAGAAGATTAGTAAGGACTTTCCACCTTCCTGAAGCCACCCACTTCATCACCGGCAGTCTTTCTCATAATCTGCTATTAATCTGAGCAGAATACACTGTCTAAAGTGGCCCCATTCATTTAAGAGGCAGCAAGCCACTAACTGATAAGGTGGACGTGACCTCAGGCAGAAACAAATCTTTAATTATAGTAGCACAAAGACATCGGGCCAAACTGCCCCACCCACACACAGTGGAAATAATGAGCAGGTGACTTTCTGAGAGGCCTAAAAATGGGTCCTGCACGAAGGCTGGGAAAGAAAAGAGCCATATAGCTTTTTATGTACTAAATCTCAGGATCAATTGCAGGGATTGTTATATGGGAGGTCCTTGTTTCAGATCCTCAGTGCACTACCTAACCTTCAGTTAAAGTAAAAACAAAGCAAAACAAAGCACAGTCCCACCGTGGCTAATACTCTCCAGATGACTTTAATGAATACACAGAGACTATTAGCAGAACATGATGTTTTTCTTTCTTTCCTGTTTTTATTTTTTTTTAAAAGGGGCATTCTTCAAACTCACCGTGACATTGCAGTGCCTGCTGATACGACGAGGTATAATAGGGTCTCTCCCACTCTGCTATTGTTACAGAACAGAAAGAGTTCATCTACCCAGAGCTAGAAAAACCAAACTCTAGACAATGAGAACGGCAGTGGAGAAATATTGGCTATTTTATTATGAGTGTCACCATCCACAAGTACAGTAAGTTAATGCTCAAAAACCCAAACTCCCCTTAGGATGTAAGTTAGAGATTATATATGGCAAAATCCCAAGACACTGTGGTGCTGGGAACTAATTTGTTGGAGGTGAGATGAGGGTGATGAATCATTTCTTCAGATCTTGGGGGCAGATCTGAGATTTATTCAAGCATCCCTCTGTTTGGTTTCGTAGAAAAGTAGCCAGGAGATAGTTTTACCTTAGGGCTCAGGAGCTGAAACATAACTTAGATCAAGATGTTGTCTTCAGCATGCCAGAGGTCTGCAGCTTGTGACCATGAGTCAGGTCTGGGCTACTGACTTCTGCTGTCTTGGGGGTTGCTGATTATCCACGGGAAAGGATAGATCTCTGAGTGGGGGAGATGCAGAGTTGGGGAAGAGGAGAGAGAGAGAGAGAGAGAGAGAGAGAGAGAGAGAGAGAGAGAGAGAGAGAGAAATTATTCCTAGAGCTCAGATTTAAACTAAATTTAATCATGTCATAACAACCCTTGGTTTCAGTAGCATGTGGTTTTTGCTCAATGAACAAAAATGTGCTTCAACATTTTGAGCCCAAGTAAGCTTTAAGCAAGAAGTTTTATCTGTAGCTCAGATATGCATGTATGGTTTGTTAATGCATTTCTAACCCAAGATGTAGTGGTTTGGCCCCTTGGAGATTTGCAATATATTTAAGATCCCAGCACCAATCCATAGACCTGCTACAAATAAAGCACTCAAAAAGCAGTGTGCTCTACAATGGAACCCAACAATTCTGCTCTTAGGATTACACCCAAAAGAAATGTGAATATATATTATCAACAGATGTAGGTTGGATCCTTCATTGATAAAAGCTTCAAACTGGAAACTACCCAACTGCTAATTAGTGTAAAATTGTGATGTTTGTATATAATAGATTACTATAGATAGAGCCAGGAATGAATAATCTCCCCATATAAATTACCATATGAATGAATTCCTTTTTTAAAAATTTATCTTTGTTGTTGGAAGTGTTACAGATGTCCCCTTTTTCTCCCCATTGACCCCTTCTAACCCACACCTGGGCCCCACCAGAGGCCTTCACCACACTATTGTGTGCGGGTTATGCATATAAATTCTTTGGTTAATCTCTACCCCCACCCACTCATCCTGTCTGCCTTCCCTTTGAGATATATTGGACTATTAAATGTTTCTGTGTCTCCAGATCTTTTTTGTTCATTAGTTAATTTTGTTCATTAGAGTCCACATGATAGTGAGGTCATGTGATACTTGTCTTTCTCTGACTGGCTTATTTCGCTTAGCATAACACTCCATAGGTCCCTCCACTCTGTCTCAAAGGGTAAGATATCCTTCTTTTTTACTGCTAAAAAGTATTCCATGGTGTAAATGTACCACAGTTGTTGTTTTTTTATCCACTCATCTACTGATGAGCACATGGGCTGCTTCCAGATTTTAGCTATTGTAAATTGTGCTGCTATGAACATAGGGGCTCTTCTATTATTTCTGATTGGTATTTCTGGTTTCTTATGATATATTCCTAGAAGTGGGATCACTGGGTCAAGTGGAAGTACCATATTTAATTTTTGGAGGAAACTCCATGCTCTTTTCCATAGTGAGCAGTCTGCATTCCCACGAGCAGTGCATGGGGTCCCCTTTTCTTCACATCCTCCCAGCACTTGTCGTTTGTTGACTTGTTGATGGTAGCCATTCTGTGACAGCTCATTGTGATCAAATGGCTTTGATCATTGTTTCATGTCTTTTGAACATCTACATGTCCCCTTTGGAGAAGTGTCTGCTTAGGTGCTTTGCCTATTTTTTAATTGGATTATTTTTCTTTTGTTAAGTCGTGTGCGTTCCTTGCATATTTTGAATATTTAACTCCTTATCAGATGTATCGTTGGAAAATATATTCTCCCGTACATTGGGCTTCCTTTTCATCTTCTTGATGGTTTATTTTGTTGTGTAGAAGCTTTTTATTTTGATGTAGTCCCATTTGTTTATTTTCTCCTTTGTTTCCCTTGCCCTGGAAGACAACAGCTGGGAGAAGGGAGAGGATGCATGCCTGAAGCCCAGTGAGAGGCTCCAAGGGGCATAGAGAGCAAGTCAGATAGAGATATTACACCAGAGAAAATCAAGAAACAATATAGTCCAACAAGTTGGACAACCTGGATGAAATGGACAAATTCCTAGAAAAATACAATCTCCCAAAACTGAATCAGGAAGAATTAGAAAACCTGAACAAGTCAATAACAACTGATGAATTTGAAGCAGTAATAAAAAAAACTCCCAGCAAACAAAAACCCTGGTTTGATCAGTTTCACAAGGGAGTTTTACCAAATGTTTGAAGAACTGACACCTATATTCCTCAAACTATTCCGAAAATCCCAGATGAAGAAATACTTTCAAGCTCTTTTTATGAGGCCAGCATTACCCTAATTCCAAAACCAGATAATGACACTACAAAGAAAGAGAAACACAGACCAATATCCCTGATGAACATAGGTGGTAAAATCCTCAACAAAATATTAGTAAATCAGATCAGCAATATGTCAAAAAAAAGATCATACACCATGACCCAAGTATGATTTATTTCACAGATGCAAAGCCAGGACATTACTTACAAATCAATAAATGTGATACATCACATAAACAAATTGAAAGGCAAAAATTATCTGATCATATCAATCAACACAGAAAAAGCATTTGACAAAATCTAACACCCATTTTTAATAAAAACTCTCAACAAAGTGGGAATAGGGGGATCATACCTCAATATAATAAAGGCCATATATAACAAACCTACAACCAACATCACACTCAATGGACAAAAACTACAACAATTTACCCTAAGAATAAGAACAAGATAGGGATGTCTGCTTTCACCACTCTTGTTCAACGTAGTACTGAAAGTCCTAATCACAATGATCAGACAAGAAGAAAAAGATAAAAGGCATCCAAATTGGAAAGGAGGAAGGAGAGCTGTCATGTTTTGCAGATGACATGATACTGTACATAGAAAACCCTGATGACTTCACAAAAAAACCTACTACTCCAAAAATTTATATGGAACAAAAAAAGACCCCAAATAGCTGTGGAAATCTTAAAAAAGAAGAACAAAGTTGGAGGAATCACAATACTAGATATCATGTTATACTACAAGGCAACTGTAAGCAAAACTTCCTGTTACTGGCACAAAAGCAGGCATATAGATCAATGGAGCAGAACAGAGACCCCATAAATCAACCCAAACCATCATGCTCAATTAATATTTGCCAAAGGAGGCAAGAGCTTATAATGGAGTAAAGACAGTCTCTTCAATAAATGGTGTTGGGAAAATTGGACAGTTACATGAAAAAAAAAAAAAAAAAGAATGAAACTAGACCACCAACTTCTCCATACACAAGAATAAACTAAAAATGGATAAAAGATTTAAATGTAAGTCATGAAACCATTTGAATGAATTCCAAAATACAATCTTCACAAAAAAACATTTATACAAATAAGCATAAAAATAGGCAAAACAATTCTGTAATGTTACAAGTCAGAACAGTGGTAAACTTTTGAGGGGATGGGCAATAGTGACTGGAAGGGAGTATGATGGGGTGACACCAGCACACCAGTAATGTTCTGTTTATTAATTTTTGCATTGGTTACATGGATGTGTCACTTTGGGAAAAAGAAAAACTATCAAACTGTATAGATACAATTTTTGGAACTTTCTGAATTTTCAAAAAAATTTCAAGAGAATATGTTTGCTCAACTGAGCTGAATGCTCCATTATTTGAGGTCATTTGCACTTAGCTCTCTTCCATAAATGTCAATAATAAAATGCCACCCTAACCAGTTTGGCTCAGTGGATAGAGTGTCAGTCTGCAGACTCAAGGGTCCCAGGTTCCATTCCGGTCAAGGGCATGTACCTTGGTTGCCGGCACATCCCCAGTAGGGAGTGTGCAGGAGGCAATGCTGATCAATATTTCTCTCTCATCAATGTTTCTAACCCTCTATCCTTCTCCCTTCCTCTCTGTAAAAAATCAATAAAATATATTTTAAAAAAATAAAATAAAAAGATTCTTACCAGATTTAAGCTTTAAAAAATAATAAAATTCCAAGTGATTAACAAGATGCCTGTTTTAATCTACATTAGGAAACACTAGTGAACCAATACAAACTACCTTGATTCCCAAGATTCAGAGAGAAACATAACAGCGAAGTATTCTTTTTTATTTTTTGGCAGGGAAAATATTATCTTGTTAGGTATTTAAAAGTATAAAGAAATTCTAAAAATTCTATTAACTTATAGAATTTTGAGTTAGGAGGGGACTTAGAGAATAACTAATATAGCCCACACATTTTACAGATAAAAAAAAAAAAAAAACTGACCTCAAAAGGTTAAATCATAGCCCAAGGTCACATGTGTGGTCAGAAGCAGCCCTGGGAGTAGGTCCAAAGTCCAAGGTCCTTTCACTTTAGACCACACAGACTCCTTGTTTTCCAGACCTTCAGAGAAAGTTCATGAATACATTTAAAATTACATTAAATATATTAAAATTCAGTTTCAGAATTTTAAAAGATCTACTTATTTACCCACTATTACTAATAACACATAGGATGTGAACTGGCTCAACTCCCTCCACTCCAATATGTCAATTGTCAGCAAATCAGTAGACTGCTGGCATTTCTGCTTCAACTTAATGGTTGATTTTAATTAACTCCGAGTTTCTGTGATCACTAAATCTCTTTTTTTAGCTCATACAAACATCTCACCAACTAAGACAATTGAGGCCCTCAGGGTCACTTTTTCTTACAGTAGTAATAGTTGCACATCTCTTGAGGAAATCAAAAAGTCCTTGGGACAAATATCTCCTAACTCTCAAGTTCACTATAGAGATTTCCAACCCTGACTTCTTTCCAGTACAGTCTGCACAGGATTTTAAGCACGTGATGCTGTGGTTCCACCCCAGACCGCCCAAGTTGGATTCTCTCAGGACAGGGCCTGGGCATCCAGATGCCTTAAAAGCCCACAGGTGATTCTGGCACAGTTGTGGTTGGAAAAGACTGACTAATTGCTCCTCGGTGTCACAGTTCTCACCACCCTTCTGTAATCATTCAAATAGGTGAATATTTAACAAGTAAAGATATACCTGACAAATGGCCAACTACATCAACCCTGAGTGTTCACTCTTCCCCGAAAGCTCATTCATTACATATCACATGTTGGTATATTGCCCATCTGATTGGCTACATCCAGCTGATAGACCAGTTAGTACTTTATGGGTGGGAGCTATAAATTTCTTAGAGATCCATTAAACTATACTTTTGTATGGGGTGGTCACAATAGCATTGGTAAAGATCATACACAAATTAAAAAAGGTAGAAAATCAAAGCAGGCTATGAGAGGGTCAAATAAGAGTAAAGGATTCAGCCAGGGCTCTGAGCCCAAAGTCAGAGGAGCTTTCAGACCTTCAGGGCAGGCTGAATGGATGAAATGAAAATGGATTGTCATATTTCAACTTCAGTTATAAAGTAGAAGCACATCTACTGAGGCATTCTACCTTATATAACTAAATGAGTGTTACTAACCACATTGCTATAAAACAGGGATGGGGAATGTCCACCCCACAGGCTGGACAAGGCCCTCAAAATCATTTGGCCCTACCAAAGCATTAGAGGTGAGTTAATTAAATGTTTGACCAAATATAGCAAGCTAATTTAAGTTAATAATTTTGTATGGCCCGTGAATGATCTTATGAATATCCAATTGGCAGAAAAAAAAATTTAGAATTATTTGAACTCTGTTAACAGAAACCTAAGAGATATAAAATACTGACATTATCAAGCATTGATAATTAATTAGTTATTGGCCCTCATTAATTATTTCACTAATTCATAGTTATTTGTTCATGATGCAGTAGTTTTAAGTATAACTGAGACTTAAAAATAACTCTGTTTCAACAGTTTATATCTAGTGGGATTGCACATGCACAAACAGATACTGTAATATGAAGCTAAGATAAAATTCAAGGACAAAGGCTATGGTATTCAGGGAAGAGTTCCTACCCCAGAGAGATCTGGTCATGCAAAGTAATTCCTTAAGTAAGTCTCAAATAATAAGCAGAAAAAGGTAAAACAAGAAGAGTCATATTTACACGTAGGCAGCAACCCTAAAGCATAGGATGAGACAGATATTTCTGATGTTACATAATGTCAGACAGTTAAGTATGATATGAACATAGAGCTCATGAATCTGGGAAACTCCCATCTCTTTAGCTCCCAAGTTATCATCTCATCCCACCTCTCATCTAATTTTGACACATGTGTCTCAAGAGTTCCTTGAGGACAGGGGACATGTCTACCTGGTTTGCAAATATATCCCATGATCTACCATGGGGTAGGGTTCTCAATACATTCTTCTGAGTAAACACATTTTTTTTTCTAGCTCTGTCCTATTGTAACTGAGAAAACTGAGATTCAGGGAGGTACAGTGGTCAGTGTAAAATCATACACTATTTAGTGGCTGAACCAGATATTAAAATAAGATATTGGGATCTATGCTATGTCTAACTCTGCTGCAACAACCCCCCATGCTAATCCCGAATTGTGGGACTCTTCCAGCTTTCTGTGAATGTACTCAAAGAGAATGGGAAACTTATTTGAATCTTGATTTCTTAAAGTAGGTGTTGCTTGCTGGCATTATGAATTCACCATAAAGAATGAGTCTGAACCAATAACTCCGTGATTCAGGAAAATTGTAGTAACTAAACCCATTTTAAAAGTTGGCCACTGACAGTATAAAATAAGTGATGTTTTAATAAAATTTACAATTTTATGAGCATAATTAAATAAGCAATTTAATCAGGTTATAATGGGGAAAAATGATCCAAATACACCCTTAAAGTGGTGAATCATTGCACATTGAGTTCTAAGGACTATATTAAAGACAAAAAAGAAAAAAGAGAAGAAAAGAGAAAGCATCATCATATAGCCGTGAAGATAGAATCAGTAAGATCTTAACCTTCAAACACCAATACCCAGACATTAATGGTATATTTCTGTCAGATCCATGGTTTCACAGAAACAACACTATTTTCAAGCAGTAGCTGTCTGTACAAGAGGAAAGCCAAGCGTAACCTTCAACTGGAGTTTAGAATTCTGTGTTGAGGCTTAGTTTCCTTATCCTCTGTTCTGAATCTGGTATGCATAGTTCTATTATATATCAGTCCCACCCCCACCCCCACCCCCAATTTTTTAAATTTAAAGATTTACAATAAAACCATCCATCACAGTCATGCTGCTGGCTCTACTGTGGGCATACCCCCGTTACTCAGATTCTAACACAAGTCACATGACCAGACATTTAGCGAACGCTGGCCATATCCTGGTTCTGTGCTTAGACTGGGACTGCGAAGGGGGACCCTCAAAGAGCTCTTCAGAGTGGAGGGAAGACTAAATTCAGACAATCCACGAACGTAAAGGAATGGAAAGGCTTATCAGAGGTGCCAACTAGGACGCCTGTGTGCAAAGGGATAATGAAGGCCAACCAGGAGAGGAGGAGTAATTATTTAGCTGGTCTTTGAATATTTATTAGGATTTCAAGTAGGTTTCTTGAATGTTCCACAAACATGTTTGTGTTTTTTCTATAAGCCATGGGGAGCCTTTTCAGACAAATAAGCAGGATTGTTTAAGCGGGAGTGGCCACTGATAACAGGGGGAAACATTTAGCCCACAGGCTATAGAAGGCCCAGGAAATCATTTGGTTTGGTCCTGCCAAGGCATTAGGCATTAGGGGTGAGTTAATTAAATGTTTGACCAAAGCCAGCAGGCTAATTTTTAAGTTGACAATTTTGTGTAGCCTGCAAATGATGTTATGGATACCCAAATGGCCCTTGGCAGAAAAAAAGGTTCTCCATCCCTGGTTTAAGGCAACAGCTCTGGCAGCAGGACAATTGGAGAAGCCAGAATGAAAGGCAGAGGGAAGAGTTAAGAGGTTCTTTAGGAAATGTACAGCTTTGCTCCTCAAAGCAGCCTCTGTATCGCCAGGGAGTGTTTTACAAATGCAGAATTTCAGGCTCCATATCAGATCTACTAACTTAGAATCTACTTCAGTGAAATTCCCCAATATGAAAAGCACTTGTCTGCTGAAAATGTTGTATATCCTCAGCATGGCAAACCTGGAACTCAGGATTGGCTCAAGGCTGTGAGTGAGGAGCAAAGGAAATCTAAAGTTAATATACTGATCAGGGATAAATGCTGGGAGTGGTGGATCATTTAAAGAATTGCTCAGAAATGAAAAAGCCACAGAAGTGAGCAGGAAAAACCAGGTCATGGCTAGTGTCAGGGTATCTGGAGCGATACCAAAAGGCACTGATGGGGAAAAGGAACCTTTGTGGAACAGCTGCCAGAGAGGTTGTGAGGGAGGGGTGGGTCCACGTGGGAATGGGAGGTGGGGACTTGTGGGACTTATACGCACCAGGTGCCAAGTATTGCTAATTGGGGACTAGAAAGCAGGTAACTTCAGAGACATAAAGGAGGGACAAAATGTGTGTACGGCGTGAGAAAGAAAGATGCTGAAGATCACACTTATGATTCCAACCTGCTGAATTGCAAATAGTGATATCAACCTCAGGTGAAGTTAAATGCCTGGAATTCACACAACTGTATATCACCTATGAACAAACTTTGTTTAAAAAGTGCACTAGGTAACTTTGTATGGTGGGATCCTTTAAGAATGATTAAAAATATCTAATCTTCATTGTGCACTTTCATTCTGAGACATAAAATTACCCATGAAGTGGGTTCCGTTATTATTCCTACTTTACACACAAAGAAACGGAGGCATCTACAGGTTACTTAACTTGTTCATGGCAAAAACCAGTGTCAAGGCCAAAGTTTGGACCTGGTAGTGATGTTACAGTTTATAATCATCATCACTATGCTGGGCTACACTCTCTTCATCTTCACACATCTTTATCCTGTTGTCTAAACTTCAGGGCATTTCAAACAGGAGTACTCAATTTTTACTCACTATAAAAAAAAAGAAAAGAAAAGAAAAGTGTTAGACAAGATTTGTCAGTTCCTTGAAACACAGTATATCTCTAAATTCCAGAAATCAGCCCTGACTCAGTGGGTTTGGCTCAGTGGATAAAGTGTCAGCCTAAGGACTCAAGGGTCCCAGATTCGATTCCGGTCAAGGGCATGTACCTTGGTTGAGGGCACATCCCCAGTAGGGAGTGTGCAGGAGGCAACTGATCGATGTTTCTAACTCTCTATTCCTCTCTCTTCCTCTCTGTGAAAAATCAATAAAATATATTTAGAAAATAAGTAAATAAATAAATTCCAAAAATCATTTCAATGAATTAAAAATAAATATTTCTGAGAAAAAACGAAATAGCTGTACAAATAGGGATGGAGTCAATTCCTATTAACTGTTAATTAGTGATAGTGTTAACAGGAGCCATTGACATCCTCCAGTATCCCATAAAATTTACTATGATCATCCAGGTCCATAATTTATCTCTTACAACTCTCTAATTTGGATGCCCACTTTCCATCAGCAAATCATACAATCTGTACATCCATTGCCCCATCTGGAAACTGAGGTTAGTGATGACACTTACTTCAAAGTATTGTTGGAAGGAACAGAATGACAGTTTATGAGGAGCACATGGTAAACAGAGAATGATCCAACAATCATCAGATCAGCAATCAAACCAACACATAAAAATTTAATTGGAAATGGTAACTCCTCTTTTACGAACTGTCCGCCAAACTACAGCCTATCTGTCTCTGTCTCCATGTTGCTCAGTTGTGGGTTGAAAAATGAAGCCCAGGTTGGCAGGAAAAATCTCCTTGTAGTTTTCTTTAAATGAGATCCAGAGGGTTCCTCCTCCCACACCCCCCACTGTTATTTACTCTGGCATGCAAAGTTAGCAGCAAGAATTATTAGCAAAACCTCCAAATCACATGGATATCAGTAGACTAAAAACCTTCCAAGATTCCATATCCTGCTTATGCCTTAAATCCAGAAACATCTACTGACCTCCTTTTAGCCCTGACTGATGACAATGCAGATATTTCAGGCTGCAGCTCCCAGTTCATTGCAGTCTGTCTGAGGTTGCTTTCCCTCCGACTAATTTCGCTCACATGGTTGCACTCAGCCGCAGACATTCAAATAGAAACCAGAAAGATCCAAATACTTGGGAGGGACCTATAAACAAATGTAGGAAGAAGCATCCAGTCTGACCATAGCACCCGCAAAAGTGTTTTGGTAGACAGAATATAAGGGGCTGAATTCCCAACACCTACTACTTGAGGACTTGACTAAATCTTTCTTAGAGATACTCAGCGACTTCACAGGGATGGAAGGATAGACACTCAGAGGAGCAAGTGGGGAGAGCCTATTCAGTGTGTGCCTATAGAGAAAAATACAAATTAGGCCATATTGATTTATTTTTAAAATAAAAATCAAACAAAAACAAGTCCCTAGGAGCCCTGGCCAGGTAGCTTAGTTGGTTAGAGTGTCATCCCAATATGCAAAGGTTTGGGGTTCCATTCCTGTTCAGGTCACATACAAGAATCAACCAATGAATGTATAAACAACAAAACCCAAAATTTCGCTCTATCTTTATACCTTTCATCAATAAATTAAAATTAAGGAACAAAACAAAACAGATCCTTAGGTTTAGAAACTGACAGAAAAACATCAAGCCATTGAGCTATCATTTAGGTAAGAAAAGAATGCTAAATTGTATCAGAAGTAGTCATTTGGGGATCAGTAATGACCCCAAGCCCAGGTTGTAAATATCCAAACACCATTCACCACAGGGAACTATCTAATTCTGTAGAACTCATAAATGCAGCCCTACACTTGGCACAGGGCCTTCCAAATTTTTATCCTTCCCCCCCCCCCCAAAGTATCAGGCTCTTTCTCCTCTCCTCCCTAAACCATAATGATTGGACCACCATTAGCCAAGAAAATTGATGCAAAATAAGGAAAGTATGGAACTCACACCATAAGACTACCCTGGCAAAGTCTTCTAATTGGAACAAAAACCGAACTTACCAGAGGCTTCATTCATCATAGTCATGGGTCATATTCACTCACCAATGTGCTCTTATCTTTGAAGGATTTTCACCCACAAGCCCCTAGTGCTTGCATTCTAGAAAGAAATAAAATGTTATATGGGACCTTATTGTCCTTACTTCATGAGAATATTGGGCTATTGGTTCTAAACACATAAAAGCAAAAAGAAAAAAAAACAATTCCACCCAAAAGTAACAATAAAACTGGAAGGGATACTTGCTTTCATGAGTAGCCAAATCTTTAAATATGTGGTGTGTGTGTGTCTGTGTGTGTGTCTGTGTGTGTGTGTGTTTAAGAATCATTTATTTATTTTTCAGAGAGGAATGGAGAGGGAAAGAGAAGCATGGATGTGAGAGTACAACACCAGGGATTGAGCTCTTTACTGGGAATAGAACTGGCATCCTTCTGGTTCACAGGATGATGCCCAACCAACTGAGCCACACTGGTCAGAGCTATTAAATACATCGTTTAAGATTACCTGAAAAATAATGTGTCGCCCTAGCTGGTTTTGCTCAATGCATAGAGCATAGGCCTGCAGACTGAAGGGTCCTGGGTTCAATTCCTGTCAAGGGCACATACCTGGGTTGCAGGCTCCCAGCCCTGTCGGAGCATGCAGGAGGCAACCAATCAATGTGTCTCTCTCACTTTGATGTTTCTCTCTCCCTCCCTCTTTTCCACTCTCTCTAAAAATCAGTGGAAAAATATCCTCCAGTGAGGATTAAAATATATATATATATATATATATATATATATATATATATATATATATATATATTCAACCAAAACAAATAAGCTTATAGAACATTTTTACCTTTTCACCTTCCAACAAATTGGCTGTTTTTCCATTCAAACAATAACTTTATTGTTTGTCCTGAAGTACAGTATATGACTATTCATACTTTAGGAAGTTTTAGGAAGTGAGTGAATTGTTGTGTTGTCAACAAGGTCTTTTTTTCGTGACATACCTATTATTTCTAGGAATTCTTTCCAGAGTTAAAAACTTTGAAGAAAATCAACACTGCTTTCATCTACTTTCATTATTCTGAGTCCTCCTGGTGTTTAGAGTAGGGTTGCTTAGCAATGTGAAATTAGTAGTAGTAGTATTTTTACTAGTTTCTGAGTACATACTGTTCTACCGTTGTCCAAGTCTAATCAGAATGTTGGTCCATGATACTTTGTGTGTTTTATTTAAGCCCAGGTTAACAGGTTACCCTCTAGAAGGGTTCAGTTTACCTACTCTTGCAAGAGTATATGGAGATACGGTAAAAGCTCAGGGCGGAAATAAGACACCTTAAATCTTTCCCTTTCTTCCTTCTCTCACAACCAAGAAGAAGAGCTATCAGTCCTCAAGCTTTGTCTGATCTGCATGATTCCCCCTTTATAATAAACAAAAATAGGTCTTCTAGTTATAAGTCAGAAAAAAAGTTCAGTGCAAAAATATGTGGAGCTGAGACAACTATTCAATATTTTGCCAAGATAGTTCCAAACAGAAAAGCACTCATATGTTTCTGCTCTGTTCATCAATAGCCATAAAGAAAAAGTCAGACAGAGATACTCATGCATGAAATAAGCTCCATGCAGTGTTCATTTCCATTCTCAGCCAAAGTTATGGTCATCCTAATAAACTCTATCTTCACATGTCCCATGGAACAATTACCACATGGGCCAGCACTCACCCTTCATTTTTATTTGCATTTTATCCTCTAATCCTCCATTTCTTTATTTTCTTTAAATTTGGAAGGGATGATGAAGTATGAAAAATAAAATGTATCCCTAGCTCCCTGGTATGTGCAGAATTCTTGGGCCAAATCAGATTTTGTTTAAGACTTTAATATGCATGTATGAATATGTTTACTTGAAACCTTGCCGATATCACATACAAATGATGAGTAATGATTCTCAGAGAAAAATAAAATCCTTCCACCTGTTTATTCCCTCTTCTGGGTGAGAAACAGGTATGCACAGAAGCTAAATGCTCTTCACTTCACTCTCCCATCCCTTCTCAGGCTAGCCCAGGCATATTCCCATGGCGAAGGTAGATATGCACCAGTGGAAGGAGAAACATGTAAGCGCAGTTGGTTTTTAAGCCTCTGTCTGTGTGTCCTACCTACTAACAAATTAGTGGCAAAAACTGGTCCAATAGCCACATGTGGAATCAATAGGGACAGAAATAAACTACACACTTTGTATATCACAAGGTGTGTATACACCAAGGAGAAAATAATTCAGGTCACTAATGCAGTGAATCTGTGACAGTGAAGATGTACTCATATAACACATATAGATACAGAGATTGATACAGAGATGAAACTAGAATTCCAAACTTATGGCTTGCTCCTCATTTTATGATACCTACTCTCTTTATTTTACTAGAAAGCAATGATATGACTGAAAAGGTACACTTTAATCAGTTTTTGTGTTATTAAACACAATTTACATTCTCTAAAATATTACCTAGGAATATTATGTTTATAAAATATATGTGAACAGCTTTGACCCTGGCCAGTGTGGCTCCGTTGGAGTGATGTCCCCCACACTCAGAGGTCACAGGTTTGATTCCCAGTAAGAGCACATACCTAGGTTTTGGGCCTGTAAAGAGAGGTGGTTGCCTCTCTAAAATCAGTGAACGTCTCCTGGGGTCAGGATGGAAAGAAAATAAATACAATACAATACAATACAATACAATACAATACAATACAATACAATACAATAAAAGTGTAAAACTTTGAACAAAATATGAAAAGCTTTACTCTCCATTTAGGAGCTAAGATGTTATGCTATTGCTGAGTACAATGCAGGTCACTCAACTATCAGAAAAAGAGAAGTATGAACTATGAAGGCTGGAGATGCAATCTGCTTAGAGTTGCCAGATTTAGCAAATAAAATTACAATGAGCCAGCTGAAATAAGAATCTAATCTAATAAAAGCATAATATTGAAACTGACCATCCCTTTGGGATGCCTAAGCCATGCCCATCAGCCGATCAGAGCGATTGTATGCAAATTAACCCAGCCAAGATGGAGGCCGCCACTCACGGAGCTGAGTAAACAGGCAGTTTCCGTTGCAGCAGGAGTGAAACTGTTTGCGGGAGGCTGGCCTTCTCCCGCTCCAGACAACAACATATTTGCAACATTGTCTCAATCATAGAAGCCTCAGGAGCTGAAGCAAACAGCAGGCCAGCCGACTACTAAGCACAATATTGTTTCATTATAGAAGCCAGAGCTGAAGCAGAGAGGAGGTTTCGTTAACTGCCTAGGCCTTGCCTTAAAGGAACAGTGTATCAATTATGGAAGAAAAGTAAACCCAGGAACCTGCTTCCAGCCAGCCTTGCTTGGACATTGGGTCAATGGTTGCTGTGGGCAGCCTGAAAGCCTGAAAGTGCCCCTCAGTCCATCACCCAGGCTGGCCACACCCCAATGGGGTGAGGGATGCCACTGGGGGCTTGGCCAGCCTGCAAACAGCCATCAGCCCCTCGCCCAGGCTGACTAGGCATCCCAGTAGGGACCCAAAACCTGAAGAGACTGTGGGCAGCCTGAAAACAGCCATCAGCCCCTCACCCAGGCTGACCACACATGCCAGCAGGTGGATATCCCCCAAGGGGTTCCAGACTGCGAGAGGGCACAGGTCAGGCTGAGGGACCTCCCGAGTGCACAAATTTTTGTGCACTGGGTCCCTAGTTTAATAAATAATTGTTTGATATATCTTGCACATTTTGGGGGATACACTTATGGACTTATCTGAAATTCAAATTTAACTGAACATATTCTTTTTTACCTGGCCATCAAAAATCTAGGAGCCCTACCTGTTTTGGCTCAGTGAATAGAACATTAGCCTGCAGACTGAAGCGTTTCTGGTTTGATTCCAGTCAAGGACACATGTCTGGGTTGTGGGCTCTATCCCCAATAGGGGGTGTGCAGGAGGCAGCCCATCAATGATTCTCTCTCATCATTGAGGTTTCTATCTCTTTCTCTCTCTTCCTCTCTGAAATAGGGTAAAAATGTTATTGTTGTTTTAATCTACTAGGAGCTTTAAGAAACATACAAATCATAACCAACAATGCATGATATACATACATATATAATATTAATATTATTAATAATAATTATTTATAATTTTTTCCAGAGGAGTGCCTGTAAATATTCAGAATAAATACACTAATATTATTATAAAAATTACCAGGGGCCCAGTGCATGAAATTCGTGCACTGGGGAAGGAGGGTTTCCTCGGCCCAGCCTGCCCCCTCTCACATATTGGGAGCCCTCAGGAGATGTCCTACTGATGGCTTAGGCTCGCTTCCTGTTCCCCATGAGGAGCAGGCCTAAGCTGCAATCTGGCCTCCCTTTGTGGGAGGTAAACAGGCTAATCAGGGGAAGCCAACAACCCCATCACTCCGCTGCTACAGCCACTGCCAGTCACCACAGCCACCAAGGTGTTTTCACTAACATGGACTCCAGTCCCTTCACCATGAAAAAATAACAACTTTCTTTAGGCATTTTCAAGATGTATCTTTCATAGGATATGATCTTTCTTTCTTTCTTTCTTTCTTTCTTTCTTTCTTTCTTTCTTTCTTTCTTTCTTTCTTTCTCCTCACCTGAGGATATGTCTCCATTGATTTTTAGAAAATGTGAAAGAGAAGGGAAAGACAGAGAGAAACATCAAAGTGAGAAAAAGACTTTGATTGGTTGCCTCTTGCATGAGCCTTGACATGGGCCCTGGCCCAGGGAGGAGCCTGCAACCTAGGTACATGCCCTTGGTCAGAATTGAACCCAGACCCTGCAGTCAGCCAGCTAAGGCATTATGCACTGAGCCAAACCAGCTAAGGCAGGATATGACATTTCTTAGCTTTCCAGCAGTGGACCTTGATTTCTTTTCTCCAGGAGTATGGTGGAAGAACCCTAGATGCCTTTTTGGATTCTTATTATCCAAGTTACTAAGAATATTACCAATGGCATACAGGGAGCTTAGCCAATAAGTGTTAAGAAAAGGTGTTTCCTCTATAGTTCATTCCCATCACCAGCTCCACCCCTGCCGCTCCCAGCTCCAACCATACCCAGGCCTGTAGCCTCTGGCTTAGGATGCAGGCCTGGGCAGAAGACCACCCAACCCCCACGATAGCTGGGCCCCTTTCCAAGTGGGGGTCTCTGCCTGAGGCTGCAGGCCTGGGCAGAAGACCCCCCAAACCCCACAATGGCCAGCTCCACCTCTTCCCTGGCAGTGGGGGGGGTCTCTGCCAGAAGCTACAGGCCTGGGCAGAAGACCCCCTAACCCCTTCCGATGATCGCCGGCTCTTCCCCTTCCCAGGTTCCTGTGATTGATGGCTCTGCCCCTGGGCCCCCCTTGCCTCCCCCACCTCCTGCCTGGCTAACAGGCCTGGCTACTTCAGTTGGGGCTTAGGCAGACTGGGCACCGTCATCTTAGTTGAGTTAATTTGCATATTTGCTCCTGGTTGGTTGGTGGGTGTGGCTTGCGGGTGTCTTGGAGTGCTGGTTAATTTGCATATTACTCTTTTATTAGATTAGATTGTCATATTTGGCATATTAATTATCTTCCAAGACAAACTTTCTCAAAAAATTACATAAATAAGAAAGCATAAGATTTCATATGCATATATGGTAATTAATTCCATAATAGAGTTTGAATGCATTAGAATTGAGCCTTATAAATGCACAATAAATTTGTTAAGATTCAGGTGCCTTTGATGGGCTAGAACATTTAAAACACAGAATAGGAACTTTCTATATTCCACAAACCACTGTGAAAGAAGCTGGCCCACAGAATGGTTGTGATAAGAGGATATGGATTCAGTGGTCTCAATAATTTCTTTTCAGTGCCTTTCCTTGCTTTACTGGCAAGGAGACAATGCCCAGTGGATTTTGTGATCCCTCTGTCTACAAACTCTAGCCACAATACCTGTGGCCCCCATGTCAAAGCACAATGTTTGAAGGGAATAAATAATAGGGCATTTGAGAGAATTCAAAATTTTAAAATAAATACATAAAATAACATTTAAGTTTAAAAAAAAAAATACAAGAGATTAATGTCTATATGATTTGGTAGATGAGATGAATAGTTAATTACTGTCTGGTTCTATCAACAGTTATCAGTTGGAAAGATTAAAAATAATCAACAGCAACAACAAAATTTTTTCCCTGAATATGGCCAAGCTCTCTGTTGAAGCTGGTCTCCATGAAATATTTCTTAATTTCATTTATAAAAGCCGAAGCCCAGCTCAGCCGGAGTGGCTCAGTGGTTGAGCATCAATCTACCTATGAACCAGGAGATCACAGTTCAATTCCTGGTCAGGGCATATGCGCAGGTTGTGAGCTCAGTCTATGGTACAGGAAGCAGACAATCAAGGATTCTCTCTCATCATCAATGTCTCTTTCTCTCTCTCTCCCTCTCCCTCCCTCTCAGAAATCAATACAAATATATTTAAAAAAGAAAATGCAAAGCCCAAGACTGCTGTCTGGGGCCCACCACAGGAGTTGTGTATGCACAAGTGGGCTCTCTGCCAGTATAGAGTGTCATATGAACTAGAATCTTGTACATAAACATTGTTTAAATCTCTAATGACCCAAATTTTTAAAAAATATGGCTTCAATATTCTTATTACAAAACAAATACTGAACTTCCTGTGTGCAGTTCCTGTATTCAGACCATGGGCCTTCTTGTTGGCCAGTGGACGTGAGCAGAAATTTGTTTCACCATTTTCATTGTCAAAGTTTTCACGTCCGCTGGGGAGAAGGAGAGGAGATTGCCATTGTAAACAAATTGGTTCTGTTATACACTTTATTGTCACTGGACTGGAGCCTTATGTTTTCAAAAATTTTTATGTTATAGAAGGTTTGTTTCTAAGTTAAGTATTATAAATATACTAGGAGCCCTGTGCAAAACATATTGTGCACTCAGAGGTGTCCCTCAGCCCTGCCTATACCCTCTCATAGTCTGGGACCCCTCTGGGGATGTCCACCTGCTGGCATGCCTGGCCAGCTTGGTTGAGCTGATGGCAGTTTGCAGGCTGGCCAAGCCCGCCCTGCCCATCCCAAACACCCTGCGGTCGCCACTCTGCCCCACGCACCCCACCTACCCTGCTGCCTGCACCGCACCCGCCACCGTGGTTAAGCTGCTGGCCTCCATTTTGGCTGAGTTAATTTGCATACAGCCACTCTGATTGGCTGGTGGGCATGCCTTGGCTGGTGGGCATGGCTTAGGCACCCTGGAGAAATGGTCAATTTCAATATTACTCTTTTATTAGAGTATATATATATATATAACTTATGGACATATAAGTGTCATGTATATGTTAGATATTACATAGAATGTGTGCTATAATTATATACAAAATAAATAGAAAATAGTGGTAAATAAAAACAGTGGTATAAATGACAGTATATTCAAATACAAATATTGCTTATCATAATTAATAATATAGATTCCCCCATCTGAAAATAGTGTTCCTGTGAAGAATTTTGAAAGTCAAGTGTCAAAAAGAAGTAATTACCATTAATTTATACAGAGAAATGTTCGCCCATTCCTAGACCCCAAAATTACCTAGAAAATTATACAAAAGAAGGCATAAAACGGAAAACAACACTAACATATGGAAAAGCTGGAATATGAGAAGTACACAGGTTGTATAAAGTAGAAATAATATATGTACAGTATAGTTTCACTTACCAGAATCAGGAAGACAGTAAGCATACTGGCAGGCTGAGAAGTGGTGATGATGGTGTGTTAAACTGAGTTGTCTGAGGTTGTGGTGGTAGGAGTTACGGGAGACTGGGGTGTAGGAGAGAGAGGGAGAGGTGATCTATTAACATCTTTGTCTGAATCCATCAGAGCAAGCAGGTCACTAATGTCTACACCTTCTTTAATGTTTGTCTGCCTCAATGTAGAAGGTCAAGGTTCTTTGCTATGGTTGGTTGGAAGGCTTGAAACAGAACAGTCAGTATACTTGATTGCTTAGCCTCATGCATTTTTCTATCACGCAGACTTTGTAGGGACTCAAAACTTCCTGCTAACCTGCCCTATACCTACATGCCATTTTAAGATTAAAGTCATATATTTCTGATACTTTAGAACACATCTTGCAAGCATGTGCACAAGACAAATAGAGATAAATCACAGATGCTCACAGACACAGTTCAAAGCCATGGGAGCTTGATGCTCAGATGCTGCATGTGGTGCCCGGGGGAAGGGGCCTCCTGCTGCCACTCTCACTGCATGGGGTGGATCTGCCTACTATGCCTGCTGCAAAACAAATGCTGAACGCTATTTTCAGTTTTCACCTTTTTTCCCAAACGTGAAAATCCTCTTTGGGTTTCTTTCAAGTAACAAACATAGATACTAATACAGATCTTTCGTAAAAGTGAAGTGGTGAAACAAACTTTGGAAGGGCTACCTGAATATACTAAAAGAAAATAAAAAGATGGAAGGGAATGGTAAAGGAGAATATTCCTTTTCTTTTCCTTGCTTCTATTCAGTTCCCAAATATCTCCCACAAACTTTTGCCCTTTTCCAACCCAAACACAGGCAATGAGAGAAGTAGAATTTTTTTTTTCACTACACCAATAAGGAAGTCTCTTGGGACATCGTCTAGGTGCTCTCCACTGTGCTACATAAAGTGGAGGAGAAAGAGTAAGTGTGAAATATGTTGCTGGTCTCCAGCAGTGTATGGTCTGTTATGACATCCCCACAGTGACTCTGCCCTGAGGTTTTGTCATTTGTATAAAACTCTACTCCTACTGTTCACATAGTGGCTGATAGTCAGTGTGGATCTCATTTGGGTAGCTAAGGTGAGATAAAAGGCAGTCTCACTCATCTTGTATCATAAAAATTATCCATCAAGTACTCACCATATTCCATTACAAACATGAATATTTGTTTGATATTGAGTGTGGGTGCATGTACATGCACACACATATGTAACAAAGAGAGAGGAAAAAATCTAACTTAGATAGCCTCAACATGGGTTTGAATTACAGTAACCTGAAAAGGTCAATGTAGCACCAAGTGATCCCCAGTTGGGTGTCTAATCACCAAAGGAAGGGACAATTAAGGAATTAAAGATCAGAGTGTATGTTTGATAAAATATGGAACATACAATAGTTTAATTGACTGCTTGCTGTTGTTATTTATTTTGTTTAGTTTGGTTTTCCAGTGTTAACTGGTTGTGAATGTCATTTAATTCCTAGTTCAGGTAATCATTTATGCCTGGAAAGAATGTAGCTTTTTGATGGAAAACTTATCTGTGTGTAATATTCATGTGGACTTCATTCCTATTAAAATAAGATCATTTATTTAGCCAATGAATTGGAATTTAAAAAAAATTCCCTTATGCTAAAGTCATCCCTGTTTCTCATTTCAAAACCAACCCAAATATCTTTAGGACCAAAGAGAGCATTCAATCAGCACTTTGTCAAACCCTAGAATGTTATTAAAATTAACATATTTTTCCTTTGTTTTCTTATGCATACCTTGTACTTACTTATAATCTAGCAAGTATTTTCCATTTAAACAAATGGCAGAGCCAAGAGGCTGTGACAAATGAGGCTACTCACACCTACCACATGGCAACAAGTGAGCAAAAGTTGTCAGCAAGGTCAATGAAGAACAATAGTGGACTTCGCATCTTAAGACCAAGTTTCAATGTCAGTTTTGCTTCTTGCTTGATTGACATAAGATAGGTTCTCCAATACCTCCTGGGTCTAATCCTCAGTCTTAAAGATGACGTGAGGCATGCAGTGTTAGGGGAAGGGTTGTATGAGAGATGATACATAAAAATGGTCTACTGGACAGCAACTAAATGATGTTAGAGGAATGCTGTAGAATGGCTCTGCAATTCCATAAAAAAGGGCAGAACTACCCCCAGCAGTCTTTTGAAGATATCTGTCAAATAGCATAATCTTTGTTCTCTCTTGACCTCCAGGGCTCTGTACACTTTGCGGTACAGTCACCCTGATGATAGCCATTCTGAGTTTTTGTTGCTCAATCCTTAACAACTGCCCGAATCAACCACAATAAAATGAGGAGTATTTTTTATTTAAAAAACAATAACAAGAAGATATTGATGGTTGGGAGAATTTAAGTCAATAATATGTAGAAATGCATTAATTTATTGCCTATCAGCTTAAACATATTAAGTGGCTTAGTTTTAAAACCACATCTATAAGATAATTTACATGAAAATTGAGGTTAAATGTATATAGAAATGTTGGAAATTTTAAGGAAATATACTGAACAACTAGACTAATAAAAATCACTGTAATTAAGCATTTAATTCTGCACTGAAGTTCCTACCAACTAAGTTGAAATTTAAAAAAGAAATATAATTTTTATTATGAAATATCTCAATATAAATTATTAATGTAAGACACCCTTATTTCTGGGAATAAATTATAAAGGGATTTATCTATTTTTATTGGGATATAATGACATATAACATTGTATTTTATGTTATATAATTATATGTTTTAGATGCACAACATAATGGCTTGATATTTGTTTGCTACAAAATGATCAGCACAATAAGTTTAGTTAACATCTGTCACCACACAGTTATAATTTATTTTCTTGTGGTAAGAACTTTTAAGATCCACTCTCTTAGAAACTTTCCAATATGCAATATAGTGTTATTAACTACTAGAGGCCCAGTGCATGGATTTGTACACTGGTAGGGTCCCTTGGCCTGGCCTGCAGGGATCAGTGAACCTCTGCACCACAGTCTGGCCTTACCCGCTAGCTCATGGCAGGGGAGGAGAGGTGGCGGGGAGCACACAGGGGGAGTATCGGGGGAGAGGCTCATGCAGCTGCAGCTGCACTCACCAGCCATGAGCCTGGGGTTGAGCAGCACTCCCACTGTGGGAGCATACTGCCCACCAGAGGGCAGCTCCTGTGTTGAGTGTATGCCCCCTGGTGGTCTGTGCGCATCATAGCTACCGACCAGTCATCCGGTCATCTGGTTACTTAGGGTTTTATATAGATAGATAGTCACCATGGTGTCTGTTAACATCCCCAAGACATAAGAGCCTTATAACTGAAAATTCATACTTTTTTAACCATATTTACCCATTTATTTATTTATTCTTCATTTCTGGTACTCTAACCAAAATATAATGCTACAATTCTTAAGATGTGGAATAAATACCCCCAGGACTATGGTGATATGCCTAGAGCATGCCAAAAGGCACAAAGAACTTAGAGCATTAATTTAATTTGGGTAAAATTCACATGTTTACACATTTATATTAATGCTAACACATGCTTTATGAAATATAAGCAAAATTTTAATTTGATTTTATAATAAAACATGTCAAGAAATTTTTAGTTTTCTATACCCCAAACTGCAGAAGCAAGGTTGTACCCCTCTGCTGAGAATTTTCTGACAGTCTAACATAATGACAATATCTTCAATAACAATTTTGGAGAAAATGCTAATGTTTTCCCATGCAGATATATATATATATATATATATATATATATATATATATATATATATATATATATCCTCCATAAAAATCCAGGGAAGAACTTGACTTACAAAGTTGCATATTCAGAGAGCCAAAACAAGGAAGCTTGTTTTGGACCAGGTCGCTTGTGCTTTAACTCCAAGGAAACAGAACTTCATCTCAAAATGTGGTCCTTAGAGTATCTGCATCAGAAAACCCTGGCAATGCTTATTAATATGAAGATATTTAGAATACACCCATGACTCAAAGGGTGATTGTTTTTATAAATCTTTGCTGTTGAGAGTATTATAGATGTCCTCCCTTCTCTCCCCATTGCCTCCCTCCATCCAGTTCAGCGCCCTCTCAGGCCTTTACCACACTATTGTCTTTGTCCATAGGTAATGCATATATGCATATAAGATCTTTGGTTGATCTCCCCGCCCCCCCCCGCGCCCCTTCCTTCTGAGATTCATTAGTCTGTTCCACGTTTCCATGCCTCTGGTTCTATTTTATTCATCAGTTTATCTTGTTCATTAGATTCTTTGTTCGTTTATTTTGATTTTTAGATTCAGTTGTTGATAGATATGCATTTATTGCCATTTTCTTGTTCGCATTTCCCTCCTCCTCCCCCTCCTCCTCCTCCTCCTCCTCCTCCTCCTTCTCCTCTTCCTTCTCCTCAAGAATACCCTTCAACATTTCATGTAATACTAGCTTGGTTTTGATGAACTAAAGAGGGATTGTTTCTGGAACAGAACTCAAGAACCTCCATGGGAACTTAATAGAGGATTGATACATAGACACACTGAAGTTTGCAAATAATTTCAGAAGGTTGGAGAATTTGAAATTTCCCTAGCTAGCTTTCCTATGTATCACTTTTCTCAGCTGGCCTTTTAATAAGGCATGGCAGCACATAAACTCCTAACAGTTTTTAGAATGATTGAAAGGAGCACTATACACCTTGAATACCAAAACTCTAGGAGGAAAGTTGATTGTTCTACTAAGGATATTGAGAGTCTGAGTTAAGCCTCACTCATTTGGAGAATCGGTAACACTTACCTGAGAAGGGTTACAAGGGTCATCTCAAAGAGAGCCAAACATTTCTAAATGCCTCCCTCAATTCATTTAAAGGCCCGGACAAATATTTGAATGAACACCATACTTCTGACCATCTTTTCCTTTCACAAAAATTAAATCCCCCGGCTTGTTATGTGATAGCATACTACAATAAATTCCTATTGTCTATCAGTTTTGTGTCTGACTTCCTCAGAGTAGATCTTCTCAGATTCTTTAATTTACTAGTGTGCAGAGTTTTGAACAGGAAGATAAAAGTGCAAGTTTTTAAAAATTTCTCTTGAACTTATTGGACCAGAGAATCTTCTTAAAAGATCGACTTCTGTATATCCCTGCTACTCAAAGTAGGATTCAGAAATCAGTGGGGATCTTTGTAAGCCTCCCCCGGGAGCTTGGCAGAAATACAGTATCTCTAGCCCTCACCCCAGAATTACTAAAACAGGGTCTGAAGTTTTACAAAATTCTCAAGAGATATGTACACTCATTAAAGTCTGAAAAACAAGGCTAGAGAACACATTTTGAGGACCAAGGCCAAGGACAATGATAGAGATGGTTGTAACCTGGAAAGCTTCAAGAATCAGTCTTACAGTTCATTCACCTTGGCTCTTGAGAGCCTTCGGTGTTGTTTCCAAGGAACAGCTGCTCTGTGCAGGGAGTTTTCACTCGGAAAATTACATCTGAAACCTGCATGCAAAGCAACGCTTTCTGCAATGGAGAAAAGCACCAATTGGGGCTGTGGTTTGCAGCTTTCTCAGTATATGGAGAGTTTGATTTGCACCAAATATGTCCCATGGAGACAGAGATGCTGAAAGCATTAGAATTTTGCCTGCCATTTGAATCTGCAGAGACATAGCCCATTTCCCAACTACAGCTGAAAACCCATCATCTCATCTTAGCTGACAAATAATCAGAGATTTTTTAAATTGCTATTCCCAAGCCACTCTTAAGTCCCAAGCACAGATTCTGAATCAGGTGCGTGTGAAATACAAACAGGGCTGGAATTGGGGAGGAAAGATGAAGCTTGAGCCTTAACAAGCAAAATGTACATGTTAATAAAAGCCATGCTCAGCCTCAAGTCCATGTAAGGTATGAATCAACCAGAAAGAGCAAGGTTCCCATCGGAATCTTCCCAGCGTTACAGCCATGACTCATGCCCAGAGCCATCTTGTCCCTGCAAGAGAAGCATAAATCATCATCCATTCTTGAAAATGATGCCAAAAGTACATTTTATTCAAATGCATTCCTTAAAATAATTGCTGAGAAAATAATACAAGAGTATTCAACTGACAACTGACTCTTTAGTGTTCACATCTGGAGGGAAAAATGTGTCATGGAGTGGTTAAGTGGATTCTAGAGATGCTGGGAATTCCTAAACACACAAAAGTCCAGCAACATCAGAGCTTGTTTTATTATTTTAAGGAGGAAACTTTTGTGTCTTGGTCACACTTACGAACTCCTAAGTTTTATAATACCAACCTTATTGTGTTTTTCTTTGTTTTCTTCTTTTCCTTTCATATTTTAACCAACAACGGCAGAAAAAGAATATTTGTCATAGATTTCTATAAGCTCTCTCTCCTCTTTCCTATACCCTTTCCACCAGCATTTAAGCAAGCTCCAGACTCTTTCACAGTTACAATAAACCACCTTTGACTCTGTTTCTCCTCCTTAAGCTATTTTCATTAAGAATTATACTAATTTAGCAACCACTTATTAAGCCCTATGGTGGATACTATTGGTGTCCCAGGCAATACCCTTTACCAGATTGGTATACCAACCTCCAAGAAACCACAAGTGTGGACTGCTAATAGTTCACAATTGCCCTCTTTTCAGAGAATTCCCCTTGGCAAAAATGGCAGCCATTTGCTCAGGAAGTCACATCCCACTCCCATCCCAGAGACAGACCCCTACCAATGACTGGCTGACATAAAGGCCAGCCAGTCATATCTAGGTTGGACCAACTCCATGGTGTAAGTGTAATTAACACTCCAGAGCCTGTACAAACCAGAGTATAGTAGAAACTATATCCTGGCTTAGCTCCTTCTTCTACCTCATCAGTTTCCTTTCTCCCCAACCCCCACCCTCTTTCTCCTGAGAATCCTGCTCTAATAAATCACTTCCACCTAACCCCTTTCACAAGCTCTGCATCTAGGGATGCAGATCTAATTCAAGCCATAATTTATATATATTACAGATATACTGTTTTCATATATTTGTTTCATTTAACACTCTGGAATACCTTATTTGGGAAGAATATATAATTGAGATGACTAGGGACCAGGGTTGACAGATATTTTTCTGGTTTCTATACATGATCTATATGTATTATGCTAAAATGCTGCCTTAGACATTTATAGTAACAAGTTAATCACATATCACCAATAAGATTAATAATTATAAAGTTCAAAATTTTAATGAATGTCTCCTCATCATGTCAACATGTTCCACAACAAACAGGCATACAGCGTTTCCTTGGCATAAAGTTATATTTTTCCATTAGGAAAAGGGAAGAGAAAGAAGAAAGAAGAAAAGGAGATTAAAGAAATAGAAAGCAATGAAAGAAGGAAGGGAGAAGAAAAAAGGAGGGAGGAAAGGAAGATAGAAGAGAAGGAGGGAGAGGGGAAAGGAGGGAAATACAGACAGACACACAAAGAGATAGGCCACAGTAGATACTTGTTTTAATAGGCTTTTAGCCTCTTAGGCAACCCTGGTCTTGCTTCTTGGCTGAAAATGCACTGCTGGTCATTGCTCTTTCCCACTTCTTTACAATGTGGAACAGTTGGGAGTGTTTTCATCATGGGCTGAGCTTCAGTGCAAGGCTTGGCTGAGAATCACTTTTTTGCTAAGAACTGTGAGGAGTTTCCAGGGAGGGCTTGTAAACTAGTTATCTCTGTTGATGACCACATCTGTGGTACAGAAACATTCCATGTAATAAAGTGTATCTTGTGTTCTATGACTCTGCCATGTGGGCTTGTCTTTCCCACCCCATTTAAAACACCCTTTTCTTATTAAAAAGAATCAGAATGTAGTGAGTGATACTCCGCCCATAGGGTGAGGAGGCCTTTCTGTTTTTCATTTTGTGTCCAAGCAAGGCAAATATCATAAAATTCATTATGTGATTTCTTAAGACTTCTAAAATGATTTCACTCTAAAGGCATTGAGGATGCAGAATGCCTACTATGTGACAGATATACATAGCAATACCACTGAATATTTTATATAACCTCAATAGAATTTCACAGCAACCACTGAACTAAGCATTCTGGTCCCCATTTTCCAGAAGGGAAAACTGAGAGCCAAAAGGGTAAAGTCCAAGGTCAGGCATGGCATCTAAGAAATAAAAGAAACTCAGCTACAGAGTCAAATCTGAAGGATTCCCAAAGTCTGCTTTAACAGGAGCACAGAGAGAGTAACTTCTCAGGTGTCAATCTCCATCTGGATAAGAACATTCTTCACCTTGAAGAAATGCAGTTGTAATGGTTATTTGCCTTTAAAATGTTTGTTCTGCCCAACTCTCAGAATTCTGTAGAGATCTACCAGCCTTCCAAAGAATATGAAAAGAATCATCATGTAATATACCAATAGTGTATTCCCAAACCACAAGACGAGGTAAGCAAGGCTGGAAGAAAGAGAAGCATGGAAAATGGCTTGCTATGACAAGAATTACTCAAGATGACTAAAAGCAAAAAAAAAAAAAAAAAAAGATTTTTTCTTTAAATTTTAAAATGCCTTTGGAAGAAAATTTTGTTTGAGCTCCTGAGGCTGAAGAAACTGAAAATGAATATGTTCACTCCCAAGGAATTTGGGCCCCAACACTGTATCTTGATCTTCCTAGGAATCTGATATTCACAGGCATCTGCCCAGAACAGTGACCTTTGACTTCATTACTGCTTTTAGTAAATATGGGAAGAACATGATTTAAAGGAACTTGGAAAAAATGGTTTATTTTTAAAGAAGAGCAGAAAGTATGTCAATCAACTAAAAAAGTATCAGGTTTGAAATTTAATCATCAAATGGGAATAGGACTAAATAATGTCTAATTTTACTTCCCATGATGTTTTAAGATTTTAGGACATATTAGCTAGAAAATGTACCTGATAGATGGTAATAGATTATGAGGTTACAAACATTTGCAAAGAGGCTCAATGGCTTTCTAAACCTAGAGTATTGGCAAATGCTATTTATGTTATTTTTTAACAGAAGTTATTTTACATTCCTTGACATAAATTAAACTATAGATAACATAACTTTCTTCTAGTTCCAAAAGTAAACACTATGATTTTTGGACTAAAGTACCCTAATGAGTAAGTTGATGGAAATAAAGAGTAGTGAATATATTTGTTAAAGACTTATAGTGTTAGCACAGACATTGAGGCATACATGATAGATGGTCATTTTGACAGATGCCTGCTCAAAACTTCCACTGTTTATAGTTACTGGGACAGGTAGACTCGGCTTAGAAGATATGTCCCTGGTATATTCTAGAAACAGACAAATGCTTTGATATTACGATATCTATATTCCGTGATTTTTAATGAAATAAGTATATGCAATTGTAGCATTGTTGCTTCTTTGTTTCATCATTCTGTACCTCACTTCTGTCCATCAGTAAGGATAATATTAATGAGAACAGTGAAAACTTTACCAGCTATTGATGGGCTCTCTAGGTTAACTGGCTAAGCTGTACCTATGAAGAGTCAGCAGAGCCCCCTGGGGTTTATCGGGGAGGCCAATGGACTGGCTATAGGAAGCACTGGAACAATCAAAGACAGGTTTTAGGGAAAGGGCTAAGGAGTGTTTCCCTGGCTTTGTTCTAGGAATATCCTAGACATGCTCCATGCATACCCTTGGGCTTCTACAGCTTCCAGGGGAGCTCATAGTCTTAGTGAGCCTATCCCTTCAAGCCTCACAGCAACTTTGCCAGGAATATAATGATATTCCCTTCATTTTACAAACAGAAAATTAAGGTACAGAAAGATCAAAGAACATATCCGTGGTGGCATAGCAGAGAAGAGGCAGAACCAGGATTTGAACTAACCAGTATGACTTCATGGGTCATACTCTTTGCCACTTCCCACCCTTGCTTAGAATCTACAGGCCTGAGTGTTTCCAAGCACACAACTTAAACATAAGGCCAGGGGATGGACTATCTCCTCACTGAATCACAGCATTTTCCAACTAGTAGAGCTGGACGTACTATCACTTATAACAAGAGGGTTCCTTTGGGATAGCAGGAAAACATTCAGGTCAAAGTGAAGCAGAGTATAAAATCAGTATGCATAAGGAAATGTGAAGTTATATTCCTGCCCAGAAAATTTAGACATTAGTGAGAACCACTTTTCAGAAAGAAGATAAATGCTTTATATCTTTTTAAAACTATGTGTTTGGCCCTAACTGGTTTGGCTCGGTGGATGGAGCGTCGGCCTGCAGACTGAAGGGTCCCAGGTTCGATTCCGGTCAGGGGCATGTGCCTTGGTTGCTGGCACATCCCCAGTAGGGAGTGTGCAGGAGGAGGCAGCTGATCGATGTTTCTCTCTCATCGATGTTTCTAACTCTCTATCCTTCTCCCTTCCTCTCTGCAAAAAATCAATAAAATATATTAAAAAAATAAAACTATGTGTTTGTAAGCACCTTGGTGTCCTCCAACAGTTCAAAGAAACATGTTAATAATTCCTGTTAAGGTTGTGTCTACCTGTACGTTGGGAATAAATCATAATTACTAAAATGTCCTCACAATGTTTTTCTATCCTTTCATTCAGATCTCACTTGCATCAGCCAAAGGCAGAGGGAGAACGCAGGGGGGGTGCCCTATCCTGGGCCCTCACTGGCACTACAACCAACTGGGCGAGGACTGCTAGTCGACTCAGTGTGGGTTTCATGGCAATGGAAGCACGATGATAAGGTTGCCAGCCCTAGACTGACACACTGAATGCAAGGGAGGAAACTTAACTGACGATATGAGAGCTGGAGCCCGGATGTAGGGTTTCTATAATGAGAGTTTCTATTTTTCCTCTGGGAAAATTGAGCATTGTCAGAAAATACTGGAGTGAATGCAGTGTATTTTCCCTGAGAAATGTAGCATTTCTTCATTCATTCACTCATTTACTTATTTGACAGAAATAAAGTGGCTTGATTTTCAGGGAAGCCTGTATGAGTATGTTTCTAATACGCTTGTTTCCCATACCTGTTACTGTAAATGGAGTCATAGTCCTGAATGAGTAGAAACAAATAAAAATAAAAATAAAAATGAAGAAAGTGAAAGTACAAGCATTAAAAGATAATAGTAACCATTTCCTCTTGTTTCTTTCTCTCTTTCTTTCTTCCTCCCTCTCCCCCTCCTCCCACCCCTTTTTCTTTTGAGTCACATGTTTTTTGACACACAAAGGAATGTCTGCCTTCATTTCCTCCCAGGCCCAACTGGCTTATACATACTAGTAGGTAAAGGGAATCTTTATTTTTCCAGCTTTATTGAGGTACATTGACAAATTTGTAAGGTATTTAAAGTGTACAACTTGATGGTCTGATATATGTATACATTATGAAAGGATTCCCCCATATAGTTAATTAACACACCTCCATGTCACATGTTTACTATTTATTTAATTATTTAGTGAGAACATTTAAGTTGTACTCAATTAGCAAATTTCAATTATATAGTGTCATCATCTACACAGATTCCATGTTCTAAATTAGTACCTCAAATCTTAATTCATCTTATATCTGAAATTTTGAGCCCTTTTATCAACCTTTCTCTTTCTTTTGTACACCCCAGATCCTGGTAACCACCACTCTACTTCCTGTTTCTCAAGTTATGCTTTCTTAGATTCCACATATAAATTTTATCATACAATATTTGCCTTTCTGAGTCTGACTTACTTCACTTAGCACAAATCTCCCCAGGTTCATTGGTGTTATAACAAATAATAGGATTTTCTTCTTTTATAAGACTGAATAGTATTTTATATACATATAATGTGTGTGTGTGTGTGTGTGTATCTTCTTCTTTATCCTAGTACTTAGGATTTTTTTAACCAAATACTTTGACTATCGTGAATATGGTAATATAGATATTTGTTCTAGAAAAGGATTTCATTTTATTTGGCAATATGTGCATAAATGGGATTGCTGTAAGCACAATCTTATTTAGGGGACTCCAGATAATCCCCAATACACTCAAGTCATTCTTGGCATCGTCCACTTCTGCACAAGGTTTAATGTGTCTCTGTTTCCATAATATTGGCCTCCCAAAAGTTATCCCATTCTCTAACTGTGAATTACTGCACCCTTTTTGCCTTGTTTTATAAATACTCAATCATAAACAACATAGAACCACATAGCTATGTGCTCATCACACATACACACACATACACACACACACACAAAGTGTTTCTTATGTTATTCCTTATCCTTCTTTTCCAGACAAGATTTAAATGAGACAAGCCATGAAGTGTCTACTGTATATTTCATTAGAAACAATCTCTGCACCATAGAGGTTTTTGTTTTTGTTTTTGTTTTTACCACTTGAAATTTAGCTTATGTTTTCATTTGCTTCATTTCATACATAACTCTTCAATTTTTTCTAACAACAGTACAATCAAAGAATAAACTATTCCTGATAATTACCACTTCACTTTGAGATGCAGGCACCCTTCTTTTATAGCCAGTCTAACCACATTACATAATTTGCCTCTGCCCCTCACACACATCTACTTCCAGGTCTCCTCAAATCATCACTTTGACTTTCCAGTAGTTGTCTCGGTTTTTACTCTTGGCAAAGCCTTGAATAAGTTGTGAAATATCACAAGCAAAGGGTTTAATTATTTCAGTTCTGGTGGGACTGCCCATGAATTCCATGCAGATATGTAAACATTGCCTGGAGCATGAGATTCCTTTCCATGTGTTTACCTGCTGAATCAAGCCCTCAACCTTATTTGATAATCATTTGTTTTTCTCCAAGTATTGGGCAAACCATGAAACTCTATTTACCTTCAAATTTGGAAAACTAGAAAGCTTTGTACCTGGGGAAAGCACAGTGAACTTTGCAAAGTTTCAGTGATTTTTCCCCAGCTTGTGAGTATTTAATAATATTTAAAGTGTTTCTTATACATGGCATGGCTCACATTTCTCCAGTATCTCTAGATACAGCATGTAGGGAGGTAAATCAAATATGTTGACTTAGAGTCAAGTATAAATTACTTTTCCACTACATAAGAAAAGAAAAGAAATTTCTAATGTGCAGTTTTAAAAGCTCCACGGTATTATTGAATACAATTTCCTGCCATGAGGACAAATATAGAATAAAAATAGAAATAAATTTCTTAGTTGGTAGTCCCTGAATTGAATGACAAAATGAACAAACACTGAAAGACAGTGTTGGTGCCCATATAGAAAGCATATATGTAAGCCATTTTAGCTATCCATTGGCTCAATCAGAAATCAGTGTGTACACTGAAAATAAGTGAGGACAAGTAGGTATTTGGCAGGTGGATAAAAGAATCTTAAGTAAAGCCAGGAGCCACTAAAAGCAACACGGAGGGTGCAGTGAGTTCTGTTCTGGGGACCATATGAGACTTGTTATTTATATTCATAATCCAAGTAGAAAATATAGAATATGAAATGGCAGGCCAAGAATTTGGGAACTCAAACTCTGGTGCATTTTTTAAAGATAAAAATTATAGACTTTTTGATCCCAATCCAAGAAAAGTCACCAACTTCTTTAGTTAAATAAATATTTTATTAGTAATTCTCTCCTGCTTATCCTATATAATAAAGAAGTAATATGAAAATTGACTGGCACCTCTAGCACAAGATGGCCACCCACATGTGGTCATAAGACGACCATGCCTATGTGGTCACAAGATGGCCACCATAAGATGGCCAGCAGAGAAAGACAGTTTGGGCAATTGGGCTGGCAGGGGAGCAATTAGATGTTAATCAGGCTGACAGGGGAGTGGTTGGGGGTGATCAGCCTGGCAGGCAAGTAAGCAGGTGAGTGGTTGAGAGCCAGTAGTCCCAGATTGTGAGAGGGATGTCCAACTTCCGGTTTAGGCTCGATCCCTGTGGGACATCCTCCAGGGGTCCCAGATTGAAGAAGCTGCAGACTGGCCTGAGGGACACCTCACTCCCCTACCCCATGCATGAATTTCATGCACTGGGCCTCTAGTTGCTAAAAATCACAAGATTTGTTTTATGTGGGAAGACCATTTACTAGCTGTGTGTCTTTGGCAAGACATATACCTATTCTGAATGTTTTCCTGTCTATAAAATGAAAATAATCACTTGAAGATAAAGAAGATAAGAGCATAAAATTAATTGGAAACTGCTATAGAAATTTTATTGCTACATGTATGGTTATTACCTAATAAATACAGAATGCAAATTCTGTTATTTGTTTAAAGGGGAATGTCTGGCTCGAGGGTGGTATAAGGTCCAAGAAATCATTTGGTCTGGCTCTGCCAAGGCATTAGGGATGAGTTAATTAAATATTTGACCAAATATAGCAGGATCATTAAGTTGATAATTTTGGATGGCCCACAAATGATATTACAAATATCCAAATGGCCTTTGACAGAAAAAAGATTCCCCATCCTGGTTTTAAAAAAAATAACTTAAAAAAAAAAAAGAGCCCTAACCGGTTTGGCTCAGTGGATAGAGCGTCGGCCTGTGGACTGAAGAGTCCCAGGTTCGATTCCGGTCAAGGGCATGTACCTTGGTTGTAGGCACATCCCCAGTAGGAGGTATGCAGGAGGCAGCTGATCAATGTTTCTCTCTCATCGATGTTTCCCTCTGTCCCTCTCCCTTCCTTTCTGTAAAAAAACAAATATATATATATATATATATCCCTAACTGGTTTGGCTCAGTGGATAGAGTGTCAGCCTGCAGACTGAAGGGTCCCAGGTTCAATTCTGGTCAAGGGCATATACCTTGATTGTGAGCACATCCCCAGTAGGAAGTGTGCAGGAGGCAGCTGAATTGATGTTTCTCTCTCATCAATGTTTCTAACTCTCTATCCCTCTCTTTTTCTCTCTGTAAAAAAATCAATAAAATATATGTTTTAAAAAAAGAGTAAATTAGTGTGAAGTTGAGTGTCTCTAAAGCTTAAGAAGTAATCATTTTCCCCTAATCTGAAGCTTGCTCTGAGCCTCCATTACCCTCTAAACTTCTTAACTTAGTGGAGACACAGAGTTGAATGTCTTCAAAGATAAATTACTGAAGAGAGGTCAGCAAATGAGCCTGTTGGTTTGGCAGACTGTGGGGAAAGCCTGAGGAAAGGTGATGGAGGAGAAATGGGAAAAGGAAGCTGTTAGGGATAGGCCTGGGCCCAGCCCAAGGAAGGAGCAGAAGAAAGGGAAAGGCTTGATGGCGGAGGTAGAGTGGTTCCTCATTCTACCAGAAGACCAGTAAATGAAGGAGCATCCTCATCCTTGTAAAGCCTCTGAGGTCAAATGGTGCCCATGTGCAGGGTCCTGGCTTATGGTGAAAAGTTTCCATAATCACAGAATCCATTTCAACACATGTGGCCACATGTGTTTCCTTAGGCCTATTACAGCCTTGAGAGCATCGGGGGATCTTTCTTCCATTACAGACCAATTTTCTTATATCTAACACAGCTATCATTCAAGGAAAGAAACCTCTCTAGCTGCCTGGGAAGAAGTTTGCCCTTGAGTACAAAGATGACCAAAAAAACCCCAACAACAACAACAACAACAACAACAAAAAACAATGCCCAAAACTCCAGAAGCAGAGTCTGGAACAGAACCAAGAAGCACAGAAAAGGCTGCATTTCCAACTGTGGCTAAAATGTCCACGACATGTAGTTCATCACTTGGGCACAGGGGTAAGTACCCATTATAGAGCAACCAGCATGACCTCCAAACACATTCCCACATTCAGGCTGAATAGTACTCTCCCGAGGCCCCTCCCTGCTTTACTGTCAACCCATTTTATCCATATTAACCACTTGCACAAAGACTAGAGAGTATAGAAGGGATGAAATACACTCTTTCTCCCAAAGTATCTCAGTGCTAGAACCTGCCCCTCCCCCAGCCTTTTCTTCCCTGACAAGGGGAAAGAGGATGCAATTTCCCGATGTCCTAGGCTGAGGCAGGCAGAGTCTCAGGAAACACATTAATAATCATTTGGCTCTCACCATATCCCCTTGGAAATCCCCAGGTATACCATTTGTACAACTAAAAATAGAGGAAATAAAGGTGGTTTTCTTTAGAAATAAACAGGCCATTATCCTGCTTTGTTCTCATACGTGATGCCAGAGTATATACTAGTATATATATATATATATTCTAGAGGCTCTGTGCACGATGTTCATGCACTGAGTCCCTCAGCCTGGCCTGTGCCCTCTCATAGTCTGGGACCCCTCAGGGGATGTCTGCCTGCTGCGGAAGCTGGGGAGGCTCCTATCACTGCCGCTGTGCTCACCAGCCATGAACCCGGGTTCTGGCTGAGCAGTGCTCCCCCTGTGGGAGCACACTGACCACCACGGGGCAGTTCCTGCATTGAGCAACTGCCTCCTGGTGGTCAGTGCACATCATAGCAACCAGTCATTCTGCCCTTCGGTTGATTTGCATATTAGCTTTTTATTTATAGGATATGTCCACTGACATGACTACACTCCCAAAAAATCTACCTGTAAGCACAGTCATCCTGTTTCTAAGCAATGACTACCTTTTGGTAAATATATGCTACCAAGGTCTCTGGGTCTGCCATGGTATTTAGCTATTACGTTTGTCTTCAACTTCAACAGTTGCATAAAAGAACATAAAGTCTTGCTTTTGAGATATTTTTATACCTTTTTCTTTCCTAGAATTTTTGTTCTCAGTAGAGCCAGTTATGAGAAGAACTTAGTGGGGATGAGTTATCTTATTCTTCCAAGTGTATTTCTCCTTCTTATGATAACATATTCTGATAATTCTGTGTGAAACCATCTCAATCTTATTCACATTCCTTGTTATTCAAAAGCATATAACCTAGGTCTGGCCAATCAGCATCTTCCACACATGGTCACTATTATTGGTTGAAGTAAACACAGTCAGTGCAATCAGAGCTAACCTCAATACTTTTGCTTGAAAAATCTTGAAGAAACACTCCTTTTTCTTTCTCCCCCCCCCCAACATATGATATTTATTATCTTATTTATTTATTTATTTATTTATTTATTTATTTATTTATTTGCAATGGTTAGTCCTTTATCTAGGGTGTTTTTTGTTTGTTTCTTTCTTTCATTTTTTTTTACTATGCTGTTTGGCTTTGTCATAACAGTATTTTTTTTATTTTTGATTTTAATTTTTTATTGATTAAGGTATTGCATACATGTCCTTATCCTCCCATTACTCCCCCCCAACTCATGCCCTCACCCCCCTATTGCCTGTGTCCATTGGCTAGGCTTATATCCATGCATACAAGTTTTTTGGTTGATCTTTCTCCCTTACCCCCATCCTCCCCTCCCTTCCCTCTGTGGTTTGACCTTCTGATCAAAGATTATCCCTTTTCTACTGAAGTTATTAGATGGATAAAATGTACACATGAACATGCTGAAGGCCATTTTGCCACCATGGAAAGACAGTCTGCTTAAAAATGGAGGCAACAGCCCTAACTGGTTTGGTTCAGGGGATAGAGCATCAGCCTGTTGACTGAAGGGTCCCTGGTTCAATTCCGGTCAAGGGCATATACCTTGGTTGTGGGCACATTCTCAGTAGGAGGTGTGCAGGAGGCAGCTGATTGATATTTCTCATCGATGTTTCTAACTCTCTATCCTTCTCCTTTCCTTTCTGTAAAAATCAATTAAAAAATATATTTTTTTAAAATGGAGGCATCACAAAGGAAACAGAGGGACAATGGAAGACAACCACTGACAACATTGTGTCAGTCCTTAGAACCAGCAGTGCCTGAAGCCAACTACTCATCTTTTCAATTCTACAGTGTGTCTTCTTTTCGGCTTCATTCTCAGTTAGATTTTCAGCCAATCTATGCTAGATTTTCTGTCACTTGCCACTAAATGTGTTCTGTTTTAAATCTTCCCTTTTGTGCTAATGCTTCATCTCCATCTAAGACTGTATCAGCCATGTTCTCACTTTGCCACTTAAAGCTATGCCTGGAAATCAGGTGACAGTGATGAAAATGATCCACAATCTATGACATTCATTACTAGCTGAACTTCAGCTTCCAATAAATAGAGGAAATTGGATCATAATAAAAGCACACAAAATCATTTCCAATATGAATAATCTTTGGACAACTTCATTCTTCTTTACTCCAGAGACAGATAAGAGTCTCTTCTCATTTGCCCAGCTTGGTTAGCCAAAAACACAATAGAATGAAACCATGAAGCTGAGATTACTACAGAAAATATCACCAATAAATTAGAGCAGAACGATAAAATGAATATGCTATTAGTTGGATCTTTGTAAAATCGCCACTTGAGTGTTTATTAAGTGTTGGAGTTAAGTTTGATTACATTGGGTGAAGACTTTCCATGTGGTAAAAGCGAGACCAGTATAGCCAAGAAGCAGTTGGAAGTCACACAGATCTGTTCTTGGCTTTCCAATGGGTGTGGAAAGAGTAGACAGAACTAAAAACACAACTGGAACTCTGGCCTTGTTCCTAAATATTAGCATAGAGGGGTGTGCTCTCCAAGCAGAGGGTGTCATCAAGTAACCAAAGGAAGAAATACTTGGGGAAAAGAAAGAGGGTGGGGGAGGAGTCTCTTTCACTCTAGTTCTCCAATGTCAAGGAGACTGGCTGGGGATCAACAAAGGTCCTCTAAGAATGCTTCTATTTCTTGGTTTTTGGCTAGTTACCCAGAGCAGATGTGAAACGTTTGCTATGATTAGGAAATATTTTGCATGTGAGAATGTGAATGCTATAACCCTCAAATCAGCCAGGAAAACTTAATAAATGGTGAAATTTTACATCTTTAGGGAGGAGCAACAAAATTTCTAAAAAGTGTTGGTTAAAATAAACACCAAACTCCCAAGGAGAGACTTCCTACTCTGACGATGTGCAACACTGATCATTTTATTACTGTGGAAAAATTTACTCGGACAGTGAAGCCCACCGCATGCTTTTGTTAATGCTCTCAAATCTCCCATTATCGATGGCATATGCACACCCATCCCCTACTATCCTACTTTTCTTTTGTTATTGGATGAACCAGAAATTGATGACACAGTGTGTCTTTTGTTAGCAAATAGTAAATGAAAAAGTGATTTGATGTCATTAAAAATGACAAGCCTTTACAAAAGAAACCAAGTTATCAATGGCTAAAAATTTATGGAAATTACTCTTGTATTCTGGTTCTCCTTTATATCCAGCTGTCTGACCTTCATTAAGCCACTTAATTTCTCTAGGTTTCAGTTTCCTGTTGTGTCAAGGGGAAAACTGGATGACATCAGCATTTCAGAGAGTATATGGTACAAACTAGTTCTATAGGATGTTAATGAATTGTCAAAGTAGAGGTAGGAATTCATTGATCAAACAGGACAAAAGAAGATATTCAAGACAGAAGAAATAATGTGTGTAAAAGTACACAGATATGAAAAAAATTTTTTTCACTCACCTGTTCAACAAGTATTTATTGAAAGCAATAGCTATTAGGTGCCAGGTGTTCAGTGTGCTAGGTGCTGAGGATTCAATGGTAAGGATGACGAGAAACCAGCCTTCAAAGTGTTTATATTCTTGTGGGGTTTGAGATTAAACAAACAATTAAAATAAAATAAATTATTCTTAATATTATGCTAGAAAAAGAACAGAAGTTCCTACGGAATATATGGATAAGGGAGGTAAGAGCGGGCTTTCAGAAGAAGTTATAAAGGAGATATAGGAGTGACCCAGGCAAAGGTTATAGAAGATGAGCATTCTAAAGCAAGGGGGGTATTATGAGTAAAGAGCATGAGGCTAAAAAAGAAAATGGATATTTTGAAGAATTTGAATTTGAAATCAAGTGTGACTGAATTTCGTGTGAAAGGGAGAAAGCAGAAGGAAATGAGCTTTAGGGATAAAGGGAATGTATCTTAGAAACAATGCACAGTGGTTTGAATTTCATCATACAGAAAATAAGGAACACTAAAAATTTTAAGCACATAAGCAAAATGACTATATATATATATATATTAATGGTGGCAGTAGCAGCAGTGAGATTTAATGAAGAGGATCAAGATTAGAACAAGCTATACTAATTTGGAAACTCACCTTTGGAAGCTGAGGCAGTGAAGATGGAGAAAAGAAGAAAAATGTGAAAGTTATTTAAGAGGTAGAGTTGGAAGGTTTGTGTCTGATAAGATGAACAGGATGGAATAATCTTGGCTGACACCTGTGTATTCAATTTGAGTCACAAGGTGGATGACAGTATCATAAAATAGAATAGAGATTACAGGACAAAGAAAAGAAGAAAGAATAACTTGAGAAATAAAGTTGAGTTCTGTTTGAGTGTGTTCATGTTTTTATGCTATTGGACATTTAAAATAGAAGTATTTGGGCATACTAGTCTAGAACACAAGGGAGTAGACTGAAGTCTCAAGATAAATTTGAATGTGTTTAGTTCATGGAGTGGCCAACATCACTTAAAGAGTATGTGAGGAGTAAAACAAGAAGAAAGATAAAGCTAAAACCAACATAGAGGGAGAAAGCATATGAAACTATATCTGAAAAGAGGGCAGAGAGGGAAAGGCAAAGAGATCGAGTTTATTTTAAATTATATCATCTCCCAGCCTTCTTCCCACTTGACTCTTATAAATATCAACCTGGAAGCTGGCTGAACAACTAAGTAAAGAAACCATAGCCAATACAAAGCACAAATCAACACCATCCAGAAATCATAAACAAACACATAAAATAAAATTTAAAAATACAAAAAGAAAAAATACTAAAGTTTTTTCTCCAAGTATTGAACATCCTCATTTCACTTGAGTCATAACTATAAGTTTCCAAATTTTGGAACCCATCGGGCCCTCTGAGTTTCTGACGAAGCTACAGCCTTCTGGAGTTGATTTCATCAGTGGCTAGTGAAGCATGACTTCGTTTTTTTGTTGTTTTTTTTAAAATAAGCTTTTCTTCTTAAAACATTTTGATGAGCTAAGCATAAATTAATCAGAAACATATGGATTAAATTGACTCCAAACAACATATGGGTTTGAAAAAGAAGAAAAGTACTCAGGGCAAAAACACATTTAGAGTTTTATAAGCCCAATATGTTAGAACACTGTAGCAAGAGGATTCTAAAATATGACCTGCCCTTATCTCTGTTATGGTCAGCAAAGTCCTTGTTATCTCTTTACAGAAAAAGGAAGTTAAGAAGCAGATGATTACCCTGAGATTACTCAATTTTACAACTCACTTTTTAAGACCAGACATTGCAATTTCAGCCTGTCTGTCTGCTCCTTTTTCAGAGAAAGCAGGCACTCCAAGAGCTTATCCTTTAGCTTCTGAGACATCAGGGTCTATGACCACACCTCCAGGTTATCCTCTCCTTTGAAGATAAACATCCTCATTTTCCACTTCTTTTGAGGCAATTCTTCTTTTTCATAATCTGTTGTTACCTCCAAATGGACATATTAATATAATGCATTTATTATCTCTTCCTCTTACTTCCTTACTTCCCAGTCCTCTGGGCACAAAATATGGGGGTGGGGGGGCAACTTTGACTCTGTCCTCTTAATTCTTTACATCCCATCAGTCATCATGTCCTGTCAAATTGTCCTTTGAAATCCATACCCTCTCATCCTCACTTCTAACACCCTCATCCATCCCCTCATCACCTCACACCTGGATTACAAAGAGCAGCCTCCAAGCTGACCTTACTGATTCCTTCTAACCCCCGGGCCACCCTGCATACAATTGACAGCTTAATCTTCTTTAACCCATGCTTTCATCATATCACCCTTTCCCTTCTCCTCTTTTGCTTTTACTATATGTCAAATTTAAATTCTTCTGCCGGGCTCCCAAGGTTCTTGGTAACATAAACATATTCTACTTCTCTAAGTGTGTTTTTCCATTCTTGTTCAATACTGCCTGGCTCCCAAAGCTTTGCATCAGTCCTACACTTATGTTCAGTTTATGTTCCAATTTATGTTCTTCCAAATCATTCCCTTATTACTCATTTCCTCCCTTGTATCTACCTTTCTTCTAATTTTTTTATGGTAGGATGTCTATATCATATAATGTAGGAACTTAATTAATATGATAGTTAAGTGACAACCTGAAGGATCAAAAGGACATAGCTCACAAAGAGTGTCAAGGAAATAGCTCATGCAAAGACCCTATGGAGCAGGGAAGATAAGAACAACTTTGTGTATTTAAGAAATTGTAAAGGCAAAAATTATGTGTAAAGAAACTGTGTTTTAGAAAATGTAAAGGGCAGTTGTAGCTAACATTGTTTAAAAGGAGGAAATGGTTGGGAGATGAGGTTGGACAATAGTCATAGGCCAAATCATAGAAGGCCTTGCCAGCCCTGCTAATGAGTGGATTTTATTTCAAATTCAAGTCATTGTAAGGCCATGATGCTAAAAAGATCACCAAATTTCATAGAATTTATGTAATATAGAGAATATTCTCTAATTGCAGTGGTATTAAGCTAAAGATCATAACAAAAGGTAACTGGAAAGTCTCTATTTTTAAACTAAGAAGTGTATCTTTACATAACCCATGGTTTGAAGAAAAAATCATAAAAATTAGAAAATATCTGGAACTGAATTATAATGAAAATACTGCATCTTTACATCTTTAGGGAGAAGCAACAAAACACTGTCTTAAGATAGATTAAGATTTTCTACCAAAGTTATTAGACGGTAGAACTTATATCAAAACTTATGGGATTGTGCTTTTTTAAAAAAGGATGCCCTAACTTGCATATATCAGAAAAGAAGAATGGCTAAAATTTAATAATGTGTCCATATCAAGAAGTAAGGGAAAAAAGCAACATGGTGAATACAAAAGATAATATAAAAAAAAGGAAATAGCATAAAAACAAAAATTAATTAAAACAAAAAAAAATCAAAGACAAATGGTCACTTTTTAAATAGAATAATAAAAACAACACCAACAACAAAAATCTGACAGGACTGATGGTGAGAGAGGGAGGTGAGAAACAGAGAAGGACAAACGGAGGCAGGGAGAAAAGACACAGATTATTAATTTCAATAGTGAAAAATAGAACATCATTAAAGATCTATCTTAAGACATTAAAAATAATAAAAGTATAAAGTAACTTAATGCCAGTAAACATTTATTTATTTAAAAATATTTTTGTTGCTTTTTAGAGAGAAGAAGGGAGAGGAAGAGAAAGAAACATTGATATGAGAGAGGAACATCAATTTGCTGCCTCCTGAATGGCTTCTACCTGGAAACAAGCCTGAAACTGGGGCATGTGCCCTGACCAGGAATTGAGCCAGCAACCCTTTGGTACAAGGGACAACACCCAACCAACTGAGCCACATGGGCCAGGGCATGCCAGTTAACTTTTAAATTGAGGTAAAGTGAATATATATTCAAAAGTATATAACTTAAAACCAACTTAAAGAAACTGGCCTTGCTTTCTATAGAGCATGGTGTTTCTAGTCACCTGATTACCTCCAAAATGGATCCAAGAACTTTCTATGAACTTCCAGCTCAGAGTAAATTCATCTGTACTTTTCAGAAACAACCACATGACCATGTGCAGGAAAATTTCTTTTTGTTTTATTTGTGTGTTGTTGTTGTTGTTGTATTTTCATCAAAATTGTTTCTTCATTACTCACAGGTGAAAAGACATAGAAACCATCGCTCTTAAGACTTACAAGAAGAATTGAATGCTGTATTCACTAGCAAATGTCAATACTAAGTTCCTAGAACATTCCAGAGGACCTCACCCAATTCTCAAAGTGTGGAATGGATCCATGTATGCCAAGAACTCAGAGTTCTCTCTCTGAATATAATAGTTAAATCATCAGAATGTCCCTCACATAGAATCTCAGAGGTTAATTATTATATGAAAACCAACAGATGATGAGGAACATCTAAAAAATCTATAACTCCTAGAATTCCAATAAATTTTAAGCTATATTTGTATCCTCAACATCTAACGAAGTGCCTGGTGCATAGTGGGCCTTAATAATTTCCAATTCAGTGAATGTCAAATGTCAGTAAACAGGAAATGTAACCTAAGAAGTCTCATAGAGACTCAAAGCTATAAACAGAAAATAAGTTAATGTTTTAGCTTCTGATGTCATAACATTGTTTACTAAGTTTTGAATAAAACACAACTAGTCATGTTATCACTGCCAGATAACTTACTGCCAGGCAATAAGTCTATTGCCACATAAAGAACTATCTTGTCATCTAGTTCATGTTCTGCTAATTCATGAGGTTAGTATAGTTTCACTTAAATTGCTGAATACACTCAATGGAGCTCAGAATTCTTTCAAACTCCATTTTTCCCAGACGCCAGGATACATTTTAGGCTCAAGATTGACTCTCATCATTTCTTGCTTTATCCAGACCAATGAACCAATCCTTTCCATAGTAGCTGGGGGGAAAAAGAAATGGAAAGAAGTAAAATAGTTCCTAAAAGTTAGCACAATCGAATATACATGTAGACATAAATAAAATAAATAAATAAAACTGGCAGTAGGACGAGTAGTATACATTTTAATACCACAAATATTGGAGTAATTGCACAACTTCATCATGGCCTCACCACTTGTGGATAATGTACTCATTGCTGGTCTAGGGCAATGAGTAAGCTCATAGCACCCAAACACCATCAGAGCTTCTATATTTACCATGTATCTGCCAACAGCCCATGTTCTCGCATTTTCTGTATAAAAGAGCTCCATGTAGGCCAGATTTAATGTGATGCAGAAACACTGTATGTCACTTCCAATAAAAACAAAAAGCAAAGAGAGATTCACACACTAACTTCTCAAGGATGGCAGCTCATGCTGGTGTTTGGAATAGTTTGGAAATATTGTTTTATTTACTGAGCCATCAAGTTCAAAAGAAGGTGCACAAGCCTGATCAGAACGGCCTCTGCAGATCTGTTTTCCAAATAGAAAACATATGCCCCTGTGGGATGAGCTCTTCATTCCCAGCTACAAGTGAATTTGAAAACAGTTTCACTCTCAGGGAAGGAGATAAGATCAGCCTTTTCTTAACAGAATAGTGTTCTAAGACAAGTCCAGGGGAAATTTCTCATAGTCAACGTAAATGCATACCAAGTTTCCCTAATGCAAAAGCCAAAGAAAACCTTAGACACCATTACTATACTATTCCACCCCCCTGTAGCTTGCACTAGGTGCTGATACTAAAGCCTAAAGCGATGACATGGTTAGACCTACAACCACACAGCAAATCCATGGCCAAGTTGGAGCCTCAATGCTGGTCTCTTGATTTATAACTCAGTGTTCAATATCACATCATTTCAGACATCAAAGTACATTTTTAAAATATTATTTAGAGAAAAAATAGGAAAATAAATTATCATTGTTGATATGGTGACAAGACTAAAGTCATTTATTATACAGAGTGAATCCCAATATATGAGTCAAATTAATACTATTTTCTGTGATTCATATGAGTTCAGGTACAAATACATAAGAGTTGTCTCTTATTTTCTAGTAGAGCATCTTTATTCTTTTTCCATTTGAACATGTGGGAAGCATTCTTATATGTGTTAGTAAGTTTATTTTTATGTCATGTATATTTATTTTTTATTGTTGACAGTATTACAGATGCCTCCTACTTTCCCTCCTTTTAAAGAATATTAAAAATTGACTGAATTATTTTGTTCTGGCTAAATGCAGGCATGGCATCTTATCTAAACTAATAAAAGCGTAATATGCAAATTAACCCTCACTTCATTATACCTAAGCCACACCCACCAGCCAAGCCACGCCCACCAGCCAATCAGAGAGTCGGTATGCAAATTAACCCAGCCAAGATGGGGGCTGGCAGCTACGGAGCTAGAGCAAACAGGAGGCCAGCGATGGCGGAAACTGCCTGCCTAGACCAGCTATGGCTCAAGGCAACAAAGTTTCAACTACAGAAGCCACAAACTTGAAGCAAACAGGAGCCTTCATTGCCTGCCTAGGTAGGCTGTGGCCACCACTCAAAGCAACAAAGTTTCAATTATAGAAGATAAATAAACCCCAAGAACCTGCTTCCAGCCAGCCTTGCTGGGACTTTGGGTCAATGGGAGCTGTAGCCAGCCTGCAAATGGCCCTCAGCCCCTCACCCAGGCTGGCCAGGCACCCCAGTAGGGACCCAAACCCTGAAGGGGATGTGGCCAGCCTGAAAATGGTCCTCAGCCCTTCACCCAGGATAGCCACACCCCCATGGCGTGAGGGTCCCGACTGGGGGGCTTGGGCAGCCTGCAAACAGCCATCAACCCCTCACCCAGGCTGGCCAGGCATGCCAGCAGGTGAACATTCCACAAGGGGTCCCAGACTGTGAGAGGGCACGGGCCGGGCTGAGGGACCCCACCCCACCCCTGAGTGTACAAATTTTTGTGCACCAGGCCCCTAGTAAATATGAAAAAAGAAACACAAAAAAATAAAATATTTACTTAATGATAAATGGCAAGTCATGAACTCTTTTCTGTATGTACTCTACTTACACACACACACACACACACACACACACACACCAGTACATTTTATGAACTGTGGTTTATTTTTACATGAAAAAAGTGTTTTAGACCTGTTTAAATGTTTCTAAACTGAAAGGAAAAAAACTTTCCATTATAGTTTTAGGAATCAGAAAAGCAATTGTTTAGAACCCATTCTTTCATAAGGCACCTTCAAGACTTGAGGGATCTGAATCTCTTCCTATATTTGTAAGTCTTTAAAGTAGTTTGCTGATTAATATGCTAAGGTTTTTTTTTATTGCATCACTACAAAAAAAAAATTGAGGCAGCCCTAGACAGTTTGGCTCAGTGGATAGAGCGTCGGACTGCAGACTCAAGGGTCCCAGGTTCGTTTCCATTCAAGGCCATGTACCTTGGTTGAGGGCACAGCCTCAGTAGGAGATGTGCAGGAGGAAGCTGATCGATATTGCTCTCTCATCAATGTTTCTTTCTGATCGATATTTCTAATTCTCTATCCCTCACCCTTCCTCTCTGTAAAAAAATCAATAAAACATATTTTTTTAAAAATTGTGGCAAAGTAGATATTTAGAGTAAAGCTTTGTTACTAGAAAACAAGCAGTCTCCATCCTTATTTTGAATAATGTCCATCTGTATTCAGTTTAATAAAAGAAGCTAATAGACAAAAACATGCCAGATGAAAAACATCACACTTCAAGATCATACCTTGTAAAGAAAACCACAAATCATTTCATCCAAAAATTGACTTCTGAAAATATGGTGGGAGATGAGGTGTTATTGTAATACATTTGTTTTTTATCCATTTAAAGTTTTCATAGAAGCCTATTTATTTAATAAAAATTGCATACTTTCACGAAAATTCTACTTGCCTGACTTTGGCTGTGGAGACACTCTGGGCATTTCCTAGTTTAGATCCTCTAGAGTTGAATGTTGACTCAAAAAAGGAAAAGCCAACTTTTTTTGGTCCTTCTATTAGGTTGAGTCTTTGTTTTTGCCAGTACCCTCCCTGGCCCACACCGATGATATCACTCTGAGTCACTAAAAGGCCTGCACACACATGGCTCAGACACAGTAATGATGTTGCTGATGATAACACCACTCTTAATAATCTGACCACAGAGTGATATGAAGTGTTATCTGGCTCTGTACTTTAACAATTAAGTCTTGTTTGTTCTTCTTCAGCATAGAGGATCTAGGATTTGACCACACCTGCTTTTTCTTTATTTATTTCTTTTTTTTAGCATTATCTTTATCTTTGTTGTACATTCTCGGCCAGTGTAGAAGGAGAAAACATTTGAGCCATCTCATAGCCTTTGATTGACCTCTTATGACTAAATGAACATGTCTAGGGCAAACACAGCTTATGCCTGATATCATTTCCCCTTGAGGTATAAAGTTGTATGCAGAGGATGAAAGATAAAAACTAACCTTCTCTTAGAGTTGCACTGAATAGCTCTGAAATTTATGTTTAGTTTTTCCTAATAATTATGTTGCTACAATGCCTTCCTGAGAAGTTGGAAACAAATAACTGTGTTCTATTGACTTTATTCCTTTGTTATCTGTATTCCCAAATTAGAAATTGCACTGGCATTATGCAAAAGTCTATACAAGTAAAGACATCAAGGTACAAGGATGATGACCACATATAGTGTTTGAGTAAGTTTTAATGCATGATTATTGCATTTAATAAATTAAAATATAAGAAATAATCTTATGTCAATGTTTTAACATAACAGCAACTAAAAGCATGGTAGATAAGCTTGCACTACAGTGAACTTTATAGAAAGCCCCAAGACTTTAGCCAATGATCAAATCAGGTACACAAAGAAATCAGTTTGTTGAGTGTTGGTTAGTAAGTTAGTTAAATTGGGGCTAACACAGGGTAAGTCACAGGCTCAATCCCTTTGAGATTAACGGGCTCTGTGTATATAAAACTTGGTTGCTTGGCCACAGATCATGACCTTCTGTACTAGATAGAGCCAAATTTTAATCTGACAAGTATAATTGCAACTCAGTAGATAATGTCTACAATCGATAAACTAATACATTTCAGTAAACACATATTATTTGGGAATATATACGTACGAAGCAGAAGAAACAGTTAAAAGAGTTGACAATGGCAAAATGACTAAGGAATGGAGAACTGGCGTTTTCCTTCATTGAACATAATGATCTTTTCATCTGTGTATAAATATTACCCTAATAAAATTAAAAATTGATTACAAATAATTGCTTGCTATTGCTAGCTAAGGAAATAAATGGGACAATGTGAAGCATTTAGTATAAACAATTCCTTTGCACAATTAAATGAGAGGGTCCATTCATTCTTTCATATGTTGATCAAACAATTAAGGAGCAATTACTATGGATCACATACAGGTTGGATGCCCTGAGAGCTGCAGATGAGTTTGTCACAGCCTCTCTTCTCAAAGACCTTGCAATCAAGTAAGAAGAGAAGGATAGGTAAAGAGCTAATTATAATATTAAAATTAATGTTTTGCCGTGATTTATTAAAAAGTGGAGCATGGAAAGACTCATTGATATTCATTGACAAAATGGAAACAAATTCCACAAAGAAAATAATCACTTGAATTCAACCTTTAACAATAGCATTTCCTATGTGACCCAATGACTAAAGATTTTAGATTAGTGGCGACATTTCAAATTGGAGGAGAATCATGAGGAAAGGTGCGAAGGTATGTAATCTCAAAGTGTGTGCATGGAATGGGAACAGGTAAGAGAAAGGTTAAAAGGAAAATCAATGGGAGAGGATTTAAAGTGCCACATAAGGGCACATTCTTTATACTTAATGGTTTTTTGAAAAGGGCAATGGCACTTGCAAGGTTAACTCCATTGACCCTGTGATTAGGGGCTGGAGAGAGAGAAGCTGGCGGGGTCAGTGAGGAAGCTGCTGTGGTTGTGAATGGGAGCACAAGGACATGAACTAGGGCATTGGCAGTGGGAATGGAAGGAAAGGAATACTTTAAGTGGCAGTGTGTGGCAGTGGAAAAATCAATTAAACTTAGCAACCAATTAAATGTGGGAGGTAAAAATAATAAGGGATCCAATATGGGAGGTTTGTGTTTGGACAGTTAAATTAATGGTGGTATCAGTAACTGGGACAGAAAACATAGAAGATATGGGATCATTGGAGGGACTATAATTAATTCCATTCAGGACATCTGGGCTTCAGACACTATCCAAACAAGCAATTCGAAAGCTGACATTGACAAGTGGCAAATATGCCTGTTGACATAAAACAAAAACTTGAATCCTGGACAGACATTTATGAAATTCCTGCTATATGCAAAGTATTGAGAAAGGTCCTATGGGTGGGAAGAGCAGCTAATAGCACAGTGTCTGACCATAGAAGCTTGATAACATAGGTGAAAAACAGACAATGTAAATCTATGGGAAAATATCTAAGAATTGCTCCAAGAAATGTTTATGGGAGAGAGAGAAAATAAATTAGCCCTTGAAAGATGGCTAGAGTAGACCAAAGGGGGAAATAGAACGTTCCAATGAAAGGCATGGAAAAGGCTGAAAAAGGTTTGGTGAGACCAGGAACAGATGGACTGACGGAGGTATGTGAAAAAAGATAAAGAAAAAGCATAGGATGGTAAGCTGGAGCAAGCTTTTGAGCATTTTTAATATTTAACAAAGTTGCTTGAATTTGACACAACAAATGGAACTTTCGGAAGATTTTCTAACAAGTGAGTAAAATGAACACAAGATTGATGCCCTGCCCTTTTGAAAATTTTTTGCATTGTTTCTTACTTTCCCCATTTTTTAAATAAGTAATTAATAAGTGGCTATTATGTGTGAGATGCTATGGAAGGCACATAACTGGATCAGAATTGCACATGCTTTTCCTTGACATAACATTTGAATAAGACATCATGTGGAATCGTGGAATCAGAATTTGTCTTTCCATTTAGGTTTTGTTACTCATTAGCTTTGGGCAAGTCACCAATTTGTCTTGAGTGGTTTTCCCATCTTTATTTTTATTTATTTTGTGTTAGGCAGTCTTCTTATTGGTATTGTTTTTCTATCCTCTTTGCCTTCTTTTTTCTTTCACTTCTGCTAACATATTACAATGTTACAATTGTTATTATTATTTGCCAAAATTAGATTATATGGATAGATTCCTAAACAACTTTCTATTCTTCACGGAAAATTTTATTTAAAGCTCTCTTAATGCACAACAAATTTATATTTTTTCTTTTTCCTAATATTGGATATACTTATTCAATAATCTATCATGCCTTTATCTTTTGTCAGGTTTTTCCCTTTAAGACAAAGCTACAGTAAACATCTTTGCCCACATATATTTGTTTCCTAGTGCTTCCTTATTTCCTAGTGATGGGAAAGATCTTCAGTGTTAAGAGTGCTGGGTATATGTATTATAAGTTCATTAAGTTTTTGCCAACTTGCTTTCCATAAAGCCTGCAACTCAGAGGTCTATACAAGAGTAATGGTTCCCAGAGGTTCACATACATCATAATCATGTGGGAAGTTTGTGAAAACACAAATCCTGGGCCTTCCCTCTAGAGATTGTTTGCATGACTACCTATATTTGGTTATAATGTATTTAATTGTTGGCAGTATGAAAGATATAAAGCCTATTGCACTTTAATTTGCATTGCATTGGCTACTGATAAGAGTGAGCATATTTTCAAACATTTGTGGATCACTAGAGTTCACTCTTCTGAATATTACTTCTCATGTTCTTTGTCTACTTTTTTCCTATTAAGTTGTTTGTTTTTTTTCCTGAAAATATCACTCACCAAGAATCCGCTGTTTCACATCTCATAAGCTCAAACATTTGGAGGAGCTTAATTGCCTTTCTCCCTTCCTACTAACCAAGTGCAGAAGGAGATGCAGATTCGCAGCTCCTTTCCAAGAGGAATGGGCAGGCTTCACTATGAACTGGAAGTTCAGCACTCAGTTCAATATTATGGCTGGGGTGTCATTCCCCAGGTGTCTTGCCTTGTCATCGCCTCATAGGAAAACAGTAAGCTAAGACCTATCTGAAGATCTTCCATCGCGATTCAGAAGTAAGTGATGAAATAAGGCGTTTCTCTGTTTATTAGATTCAGTTAAAATACTTGTGACAGAGAAACCCTGATTAGGCCTCCTGAGTGAGTCATGTCAAGAAAAATTCCTTCAGAAGGACTCACAGCTCAAGCAGCTCCTACCACAGATTGATTTCTGTCACATTGAGAGAAGGAACATTTTCTTAGATGTATTTCCAGTCATGACAGTACCTGAAACAATATTTTCAAATTAATATACATGCTATAAAGATAGATAATGGCATTATATATCTTTATAACTTTACATATACACATAAAGGTTAGGACTGAACCCACAGCATGTCAAATCTGTGCTTTAAAATGGAATCTACAACATTTTAGAATTGAAGTCTTTCCTTCATTCCACATTATGCATGAAAGATGGTTAGTCAGCTTTCCAATCTGAAGGAAATTTTCCCAAGTCATTATTTCAAAGTGAACATTCTGGGAAAAAGGCAAATCAAGGCATCTAGAAACTGAGTTCCAAACCTCTACAGTGATTCAGATTTTGTTTTGTCTTCAGGGACATACAGAGACACAGTTGGAGGCTGTTGTTGTCTCAGAATTCCCACCTCCGAGTCTGACCATCTCTGAATGGTAGCTCCACATTATGACGAGGGCATAACCCAAGTTTAGAAGCTGCCAGCAGTTTGTGGCACAAATGTCTGGTCACCAAGGGCAGAAATCTCCAGCCATCTGAGGACTTGTGGTTCAATGGGATATAGACTAGCCAATACTACTCTAAAGTGAGTTTTACTTTGAATAGCTTGTTGAACATCATGAGTATGCTCCTGGTATAGAAGTTGGAGTGTCTATTTCGTTTGTTATTTGTTTTATTTTTAATCTGAGAATGAACTCAAGGCCATGCAGCCCACAGTTTGCCAGATTCAATGCTTACAGGCAGCTTTTAGAAGATTGAAAAAATGGCCAAAATATTTTGCAGTCCTCCCTTCAAGAGATGAAGCCTGTTCCCCATTGAGTTGTCCTCGCTACTTGCTTTGGTTAACAGAATACAACAAAAGCAACACTGTACAAGTTCCGGGCCCAGGGCAAAAGAGGCCTTGAAGCTTCAATCCTTGTGCCCTTAAAACCCAGAGGCTGCCATGGGAAAAAGCTCAGGTTAGTCTACTGGGTGATGAGTTGGCTCATGACTACATATTGCCCCAGGTGATAGCCAGCCAACCTCAGAAACAGTCACTTAGCTAAATATGGCAATTGACTACAGATAAATAAGTGAGACCAGGTAACTAACTGTCCAACTAAGTCCACCAAATTACTGACCCTAGAATGCTGAGCTAAGCAAATAGTTGTACCTTTATTTTTTTTTAATTTATTTATCTTTATTGTTCAAATTATTACAGTTGTTCCTCTATTTTCCCCCAAAGCTCCCCTCCTCCCATTTCCCACCCCACCCTCTGTCTCCCCCACCCCTCACTGTCTTCATCCATAGGTGTACGATCATTGTCCATTCTCTTCCCACATTCCCAACACCCTTTACCCCCGAAAATTGTCAGTCCACTTCCTTTCTATTCCTCTGATTCTATTCTAATCACCAGTTCATTCTGTTCATCAGATTTTTTATTCACTTGATTTTTAGGTTCACTTGTTGAAAGATATGTATTTGTTGTTCATAATTTTTATTTTTACTTTTTCTTTATCCTCTTCTCAAAGGATACCTTTCAGCATTTCATATAATATTGGTTGGGTGGTGATGAACTCCTTTAGCTTTTTCTTGTCTGTGAAGCTCTTTATCTGACCTTCAATTCTGAATGATAGCCTTGCTGGGTAAAGTAATTTTGGTTGTAGGTTCTTGCTGTTCATCACTTTGAATATTTCTTGCCACTCCCTTCTGGCC